>JACEEZ010023049.1:25000-45000 GCA_016584305.1 Chionoecetes opilio
AGAGAGAGAGAGAGAGAGAGAGAGAGAGAGAGAGAGAGAGAGAGAGAAGAGAGAGAGAGATATTTAATGCCAAAAAAGGGGGAAATGTGCCTGAGAGAGAAAGCGAGAGAGAGAGAGAGAGAGAGAGAGAGAGAGAGAGAGAGAGAGAGAGAGAGAGAGAGAGAGAGAGAGAGAGAGAGAGAGAGAGAGAGAGAATCCTTACAACGTTTAACAAGACACTGCAAGGAACATGAACTTCTAAGCACCGATTATAACACTGTTTGAGCAAAAGTTCGTAAGTCTGTGAGATGTAATTGACGGCGTAAAGAGCTGGCCAGTGCTTAGGCGTGATGCAGAGAAGGATTAAGAGGAGTGTTACATGGTTGTTATGAGGGGGGGAAGGTTGCTAAAGAGGGGTGTTACATGGTTGTTAAGAGGCGTGGAAGGTTGCTAAAGAGGAGTGTTACATGGTTGTTAAGAGGAGGGGTTGTTAGGAGGGAAGGTTGCTAAAGAGGAGTGTTACATGGTTGTTAAGAGGGGGGGTTGTTAGGAGGGGAAGGTTGCTAAAGAGAGTGTTACATTGTTGTTAAGAGGGGGGAAGGGTTGTTAGGAGGGAAGGTTGCTAAAGAGGAGTGTTACATGGTTGTTAAGAGGGGGGAAAGGTTTGTTAGAGAGGGGAAGGTTGCTAAAGAGGAGTGTTACATGGTTGTTAAGAGGGGGGGAAAGGTTGTTAGGAGGGGAAGGTTGCTAAAGAGGAGTGTTACATGGTTGTTAAGAGGGGGGAAAGGGTTGTTAGGAGGGGAAGGTTGCTAAAGAGGAGTGTTACATGGTTGTTAAGAGGGGGGAAAGGGTTGTTAGGAGGGGAAGGAAGGGGGAAGATATGGAGGGGAGAGAGAGAGAAGGGGAAGGAAAGGGAATAATGATTAAGTGCTGAATACTGTATGGAGGTTACTACTACTACTACTACTACTACTACTACTACTACTACTACTACTACTACTACTACTACTTAAACTACTACTTTCCACCCCTCTTAACATAATTTTGATAGAATATGACCTGCAAACCATCAAAGCTAGAATGACGTGGGTACAAAATCCTGAACCTGGCCGTCTGAACCACTAGGCACCAAACATTTAAGCTTGTGATCACTGCAGGTAGCTGCTTGTAGGTGGAATTTTAGATAATGTGTGAATTATTTTAATTTTGAATGATTGTTTTAATCTTTTTAGATGGAATTGAAGTCCTTTGAGCTTCATATTATATTTTGTCATTATATATGTACAGTAACATTTGAGTTATTGATAAGTTTTCCTTGCATAATAAAATATTATGCATCGATTGAATCTGTATACTAGTATATACGAAATAAAGGAATGATGATGATGATGACTACTACTACTACTACTACTACTGCTACTACTACTACTACTACTACTACTACTACTACTACTACTACTACTGCTACTACTACTGCTACTACTACTACTACTACTACTACTGCTACTACTACTACTACTACTACTACTTTTTTTTACTACTACTACTACTACTACAATATACCTCCACCGCCTCTTTATTTGCGGCGGGTACGCCATAGCCCCACCTCGCTATTGACTGTGGCATCCAACCTTACAACTACCCCTAAAAATACATACATTTACTAACTAACTACCCCTAAATTTATAAACCTACTCTATTCCTAACCTATCCACCCTTATCCCACTCTCTACCAATGTGGCCTCGCAATCGAGGTCACATATGTCCGTGTTAGAGGGAGTGGAGTATCTCGTACCCCTGAGACACAGGAGGGCAGACCGGAGCAGGGAGAAGGAGAGGCGACACCTCATCCAGGCGGCGACGGAGCTCCTTGGCTGGTGCTTCTTTACTGACATCAAGTCAGCTAGTCTTGAGTAGAAGCTCCTAGCCTTGGGGGCCATGCCGCCAGATGTGGTGAAGACTAGGGGCGTGAAGGTACCATGGTCGACTTACAGGATCCTATCGCCATAGGCCCTTATCTTCTCCAGCTCGTTCCTGTGGTGGACAGCCTCGAGGGAGAGCTCACGATGGGAGGCGGCCATCGGGTCGAAGATCCGGAGGGTCCAAAAAGGTCCGCTGCCCTTGGTCCAGAATCCCCGAGCACAGATGTCACGCGAGCCTAGGGGCGGTATTGGCTGTCCTGGTACGCAGGAGTTCCCCATCTAGGGGCAAAAGGGTTGGCTCGGTGGAGACGTTCTGGAAACCTCCTGAGCAGTGGCTGTGGGTCCCCACTCGTCGTGCCTGATACACACGAATACCTAATACTACTAAATGAAACTACTACTATAATACTGTAACTACTACTACTACTACTACTATACCTACTATACTACTACTACTACTACTACAAATACTATAACTACTACTACTACTACTGCTACTACTACTATAACTGTACTACAATATGCTACACCTATATAACACTTACTACTACTATACTACACTACTATTTAATACTACTCTACACTACTACTACTATAACCACTACTACTATGCTGCGAGACTCCTATAAGAATGTCTAATAAATTTAATCTCTGTCTCTGTTGTCTCTCTCTCCTCTCTCTGTCTCACCGTTTTCTGTTGTCGCCCTGTCTCACTGTTTGTCTCTCTCCTCTCTCTCTCTCTCTCTCTCCTCTTTTCTCTCCCCTTACCCCTTTTCCTTCTAAGGGAACGAGACAGGCGGGACGTCTCTCCACGAAAAAGAAGAGGAGGGTGAAGGGAGGAAGGGAGAGGGGAGGGGGAGGAGGGGAGGAGGGGAGGAGGAGGGGAGGGGGAAAGGGGAGGAGGAGGAGGAAAGAAAGAGTGATTTCGATGCTACAAACTGACTTGAATCGCAATAACAGTCAGAGGGGAGAAACAGAGAGAGAGAGAGAGAGAAAGAGGAGAGAGGAGTGAGGAGAGAGACGAGAGAGATGGAGAGGAGAGAGAGAGAGAAAAGGCAACCAGACAACTAACTTTCCCAGACGTGATAAAGGGATGTTGATAACTCTCAGCTCCGTCTCTCCTCCTTTTTATCATCCGTCCTGTCAAACAACCCCCCTCCCCCTCTCCACACGTCCACTCATCCACTCCTCTCTCTCTTATCTCTTTCTCACAAACACCTCTCTCTCCCCCCTCTCTCTCTCCCTCTCTCACAAGCCAAGCAGAATAATCATCACTATCATCAATTATACTTCCCCTGTACATAACTATAAATAAAATCATATTTTCACCTTTCCTTCCTTCTTTTAACTCCTTCTATTTCCTTCTCTATTTCTTTCCCTTTATCTTCCTTCCTTTATCTTCCTTCCTTCTTATTCTTCCTTCCTTCTATTTACCTCCCTTTTTCTTCCTTCCTTCTATTTACCTCCTCATCTTCCTTCCTTCTATTTACCTCCTTTATCTTCCTTCCTTCTATTTTACCTCCTTCTATCTTCCTTCCTTCTATTTACCTCCCTTTTATCTTCTTTTCCCTTTTATTTACCTCCTTCTATTTCTTCTTCTATTTACCTCCTTCTATCTTCCTTCCTTCTATTTACCTCCTTCTATCTTCCTTCCTTCTATTTACCTCCTTCTATCTTCCTTCCCTTTTATTTACCTCTTCTATCTTCCTTCCTTTATTTACCTCCTTCTTCTTCCTCCTTCTATTTACCCCTTCTATCTTCCTTCCTTCTATTTACCCCTTCCTATCCTTCCTTCCTCTATTTACCTCCTTCTATCTTCCTTCCTTCTATTTACCTCCTTCTATCTTCCTTCCTTCTATTTACCTCCTTCTATCTTCCTTCCTTTTATTTACCTCCTTCTATCTTCCTTCCTTCTATTTACCTCCTTCTATCTTCCTTCCTTCTATTTACCTCCTTCTATCTTCCTTCCTTCTATTTACCTCCTTCTATCTTCCTTCCTTCTATTTACCTCCTTCTATCTTCCTTCCTTCTATTTACCTCCTTCTATCTTTTCCCTTTTCTTCCTTTTACCCTCCTTCTATTTCCTCCTTCTATTCCTCCTTCTATTTCCCCCTTCTATTTCTCCTTTATTTCCTCCTTTTTTTCCTCCTCCTTCTATTTACCTCCCTTTTATCTTCCTTTCCCTTTTTTACCTCTTCTACTTCCTTCCTTCTATTTTCCTCCTTCTATCTTCCTTCCTTCTATTTTCCTCCTTCTATCTTCCTTCCTTCTATTACCTCCTTTCTATCTTCCTTCTTCTTTTACTCCTCTCTATCTTCCTTCCTTCTATTTACTCCTTTTACTTCCTTCCTTCTTTTACCTCCTTCTTCTTCCTTCCTTCTATTTACCTCCTTCTATCTTCCTTCCTTCTATTTACTTTCTTCTTCCTTCCTTCTATTTCCTCTTCTTCTTTTCCTTTCTTCTATTTACCCTTTATCTTCCTTCCTTTATTTACCTCCTTCTATCTTCCCTTTCCCTTCTATTTTACCTTCTTCTATTTTTCTTCCTTTCTATTTACCTCCTTCTATTTCCTTCCTTCTTTTTACCTCCTTCTATCTTCCTTCCTTCTTTTACCTCCTTCTATCTTCTTCTTTTATTTTCCTTTCCATTTCCTCCTTTATTTCCTCCTTCTATTTACCTTTTATTCTTCCTTTTTCTATTACCTCCTTCTATTTCCTTCCTTCTATTTCCTCCTTTTTATCTTCTTTTTCCTTTCCCTTTTATTTACCTTCCTTTATCTTCCTTCCTTCTATTACCCCTTCTTCTTCCTTTCCTTCTATTTACCTCCTTCTATTTCTTCCTTCTATTTACCCCCTATCTTCCTTCCTTCTATTTACCTCCCTTTTATTCCTTCCTTCTATTTTACCTCCTTTTATCTTCCTTCCTCTATTTACCCCTTTTTTTATCTTCCTTCCTTCTTTTTTTTCCTTCTTATCTTCCTTCCTTCTTTTTACCCCTTCTTTCCTTCCTTATTTCCTCCTTCTATTTCCCTTTCCCTTTTATTTACCTTTCCCTTTATCTTCCTTCCTTCTATTTACCTCCTTCTATCTTCCTTTCCCTTTATTTTTTCTTATTTTTTTTTTCTCTTTATTTTTTTATCTTCCTTTTCAATTTCAACCTTTTTTTTTTTTTTTTTTTTTTTTTTTTTTTTTTTTTTTTTTTCTTCTTTTAATTTTTTTGTTCTTCAAACTTTCACCCCTTCTAAAACTCCTTTACTATCTTGACCCTTTTTATTTAACTTCCCTTAACTATCCTTCTTTTAACTACCCACTTTTCTTTCCTTCTTCCCCATTACCTCCTCATTTCTTCCCTTTTTTCTCCCCATTTCTTCCTTCTATTTATCTTCATCTTCCCTTTCCCTTCTTTCCTTTCTATTTCCTTCCTTTTTATCTTTTTTTCCTTCCTCCTTCTCTCTTCTTCTTTCCCCTCTTTTCCTATCTTTTTTCTTTTCCTTTCTTCTTTCTTCCCCTTCTTTTACCCCTCTCTTTTCCTCTTTAATCCTCTCTTCTTCTTCTTCTTTCCTCCTTCTTTCTCCTTCCTTCTTCTCCTCCTTTTCTCTCCTCATTAACTTTATTTTTTATTTCTTTTATTTCTCAACCTCTTTTTTCTTTTTTCTTTTTACTCCTCAATTTTTTTTTTTAAATTCTTCTATCTTTCCCTTCTTATTACCTTCCTTACTTTCCCCTTTTTTACTCTCACTACTTCCTCCTTCTATTACCCCTCTATCTTCTTCCTTCTTTACTCCCCTACTTCCCTTCCCTTTTTTTAATTTTTTTTAATACCCACCTTTATTTCCTTCCTTAATTTTCCCCTTTCCCCTTTCCTTTTTTACTTTTTCTTCCCCTTTTTACCCCTTATCTTTCCTCTTTACCTTTCCCCTCTTCCCTTTATTTACCTTTTACCTTTCCATCATTTCCTTTATTCCCCTTCTATTTTTTTCTTCTATTTCCCCTTATCTCCCCATTACTCTTTTTTATTTTTCATCCCTCTTTTTACCCCTTTTCTCTCCCTTTATTTTCTTCTTTCTCTCATTACCTCCTTCTACTTTTTTTACTTCCTTCCCTATCCCTTCCTTTATTTACTTCATTTTTTTTTTCCCTTATTTTTTTTCCTACTCTACGTTTCTTGCTCTCTCTCTCTCTCTCTTTTCCAGTTATCGTATTTTCTTTATCCTTTTCTTCGTCTTTTCTTCCCACGCGTGTCTTTACTACCCACGTCTCTTTCCTCGTAAAGTCTCTCTCTCTCTCTCTCTCTCTCTCTCTCTCTCTCTCTCTCTCTCTCTCTCTCTCTCTCTCTCTCTCTCAATAAGGCGAGATGAAAGCAGGGAGATGAGGCGTTTAAATATTCTCAAAAGCGTTCATTTTTTTTCTTTTTTTCTTTTAACTGCTCAAGAATATAAATGAGGTTTTTAACTACTACTACTACTACTACTATACTACTATACTACTACTACTACTACTACTACTATACTACTACTACTACTACTACTACTACTACTACTACTTCTACTACTACTACTACTACAACTTTTTTTAATTTTTTTTAAGATACCTCCACCGCTTGTTTATTTGCGGATTCCATTAACTGGAGGCCAGTAGCCCCAACTCTGATCGCTACTGACTGTGGCATCCAACCATAGGCTACTACTACTTATCCACTACTTACTCCCCTCTCTCCGTCATGTACACTAATATGCCGCTCTCCACTACAGTGGCCTGGTAGTTCAGGCCATCTAAATCGATGGTTGTGGGGGCGGAGTATCTAGTACCCCTGATACATAGGAGGGCAGACCTGAGCAGGGAGAAGGAGAGACGGCACCTCATCCAGGCGACAACGTGGCTCCTTGGCTGGTGCTTCTTTTCTGCCATTACATCTGCTAGGCTTGAATAGAAGCACTTGGCCTTGGGGCCCATCCCGCCTGACGTAAGTGAAAACCAGGGGTGTGAAGGTGCCGTGGTCGACATTTCGGATCCTATCTCCATAACTCCTGATTTTTTCCCGTTCATTCTTTTGGTGAGCAGCTTCCAGTGTGATCCTCTGGTAGCAGGCTGCCATTGGATCGAAAATTCTGATGTCCATGAACGCTCTCTGTCCTCTGGTCCAGAAACCACGAGCACTTACGTCCACTCGGGCCTCGTTTGTGGTGTTGGCCGTCCTGTACAGCACGTGTTCGCCATTCAAGGGGAGGAGAGTTGGTTCTACTACTACTACTACAACTACTACTACTACCACCACTCCTACTACTGTTAATAATGTTGAAAAAGTAAAACATAAGAAAAAAAGAGTAAAATGAAGCAATATTTACCGGCAAAAAAAAAAAAAAAAAAAAACGGAAAATAGAAATTGGAAAAAAGAAAAAAAAATTAATCCACTTTCAGTATTTTCCTTCTCATTCTATTTTTCATTCTATTTCTTTCATTTCCTTCTATTCTCCTTCCTTCCTTCCTTCTCCTTTTCCTTCCTCAGCTTGATATATGAGGGGAAACAAGGAAAAAGCTTGATATTTGAGGGGAACAAGGAAAACGCTTGATATTTGAGGGGAAACAAGGAAAACGCTTGATATTTGAGGGGAAACAAGGAAAACGCTTGATATTTGAGGGGAAACAAGGAAAAAGCTTGATATTTGAGGGGAAACAAGGAAAAAAGCTGATATTTGAGGGGAAAACAAGGAAAAGCTTGATATTTGGGGGAAACAAGGAAAAAGCTTGATATTTGAGGGGGAAACAAGGGGGGGAAAGCTTGATATTTGTGAGGGGAAACAAGGAAAAGCTTGATATTTGAGGGGAAACAAGGGGGGAAAGCTTGATATTTGAGGGGAAACAAGGAAAAAGCTTGATATTTGAGGGGAAACAAGGGGGGAAAGCTTGATATTTGAGGGGAAACAAGGAAAAAGCTTGATATTTGAGGGGAAACAAGGAAAAAGCTTGATATTTGAGGGGAAACAAGGTGGGGAAAGCTTGATATGAGAGGGAAACAAGGAAAAAGCTTGATATTTAAGGGAAAACAAGGGGGAAAGCTTGATATTTGAGGGGAAACAAGGAAAAAGCTTGATATTTGAGGGGAACAAGGAAAACGCTTGATATTTGAGGGGAAACAAGGAAAAAGCTTGATATTTGAGGTGAAACAAGGGGAGGAAAGCTGATATTGAGGGGAAACAAGGAAAAAGCTTGATATTTGAGGGGAAACAAGGAAAAAGCTTGATATTTTGAGGGGAAACAAGGAAAAAGCTTGATTATTTGATGGGAAACAATGAAAAAAGCTTGATATATGAGGAGGAAACAAGGAAAAAGCTTGATATTTGGGGGAACAGAGAAAAAAGCTTGATATTTGAGGGGAAACAAGGAAAAAGCTTGATATTTGAGGGGAAACAAGGAAAACGCTTGATATTTGAGGGGAAACAAGGAAAAAGCTTGATATTGAGGGGAAACAGGAAAAGCTTGACATTTGAGGGGAACAAGGAAAACGCTTGATATTTGAGGGAAACAAGAAAACGCTTGATATTTGAGGGGAAACAAGGAAAAAGCTTGACATTTGAGGGGAACAAGGAAAACGCTTGATATTTGAGGGGAAACAAGGAAAAAGCTTTATATTGAGGGGAAACAAGGAAAACGCTTGATATTTGAGGGGAACAAGGAAAAACGCTTGATATATGAGAGGAAACAAGGGGGGAAAGCTTTATATTTGAGAGGAAACAAGGGAAAAGCTTGATATTTGAGGGGAAACAAGGGAAAAAACTGATATTTTTAGGGAACAAGGAAAAAGCTTGATATTTGAGGGGAAACAAGGAAAAAGCTTGATATTTGAGGGGAAACAAGGAAAAAGCTTGATATTTGAGGGGAACAAGGAAAAAAGCTTGATATTTGAGGGAAAACAAGGGGGGAAAGCTTGATATTTAAGGGGAAACAAGGAAAAAGCTTGATATTTTTAGGGGAAACAAGGAAAGCTTGATATTGAGGGGGAAAAAAGAAAAAAGCTTGATATTTGAGGGGAAACAAGGAAAAAGCTTGATATTTGAGGGAAACAAGGAAAAAGCTTTATATTTGAGGGGGGAAACAAGGAAAAAGCTTGATATTTGAGGGGAAACAAAGGAAAAAGCTTTATACTTGGGGAGGAAACAAGGAAAAAGCTTGATATTTGAGGGGAACAAGGAAAAAGTTTGATACTTGAGAGGAAACAAGGAAAAAGCTTGATATTTAAGGGGAAACAAGGAAAAAGCTTGATATTTGAGGGGAAACAAGGAAAAAGCTTGATATTTGAGGGGAAACAAGAAAAAAGCTTGATATTTAAGGGGAAACAAGGAAAAAGCTTGATATTTGGGGGGGGAACAAGGAAAAAGCTTGATATTTGAGGGGAAACAAGGAAAAAGCTTGATATTTGAGGGGAAACAAGGAAAAAGCTTGATATTTGAGGGGAAACAAGGAAAAAGCTTGATATTTGAGGGGAAACAAGGAAAAAGCTTGATATTTGAGGGGAAACAAGAAAAAGCTTGATATTTGAGGGGAAACAAGAAAAAATTAGAATCCACGTTTAATATTTTTCTTCCTCAGTTTCTCTTCTCGCCCTTCAACAAAAGCAGAAAAGTACACAAAAAGTATGATTAATAACAAACAGGAAGGTACAGATTGCCTCACCTCACCTAAGTGTTGAGAGAAAAAGAGAGAAAAATGAGAAAGTTAAAGAAAGCTCTAAAAGTTGTGTACTTGATTGAGTTTTCCTGCTGATTAATGGTTCTCTCTCTCTCCTCTGCTCTCTCTCTCTCTTCTCTCTCTCTCTCTCGTCCGTCTCTCTCTCTCTCTCCAGTCTCTCATCTCTCTCACATACAAAATGCATCTGAAGAAATAAGATATGTTCCTAAACTTTTTTTGTTGTCCTTCTCTCTCTCTCTCTCTTCCCTCTCTCTCCTCTCTCCTCTCTCTCTCGTCTCTCTCCTCTCTGATTGGGCCCTTTGGTAGTCTCTCTCTCTCTCATTAAATGGTGGTAGGTGAGGTAATTAGTCACCACCACACCTGACCAAACGAGGCTACTCTTAATTAACCTTTCATCTACTTTGCAAGGTAAATATTTATGTTGCTTCCTATTACAGTATTCTTTAATAGTGGCCGTGAGCTCTCTCTCTCTCTCTTCTCTCTTCTCTCTCTCTCTCTCTCAGTCTCTCTCTCTCTCTCTCGTCATCTTCTCTCCTCTCTGGGCTCTCTCAGATACTTCGCTTCAAAATTCCGGTTCAACGAATCTGGAACACACACACACGACTGCAACACGCACACAACACCACACACACACCACACCAAACACCCACACCCACACCCACACACACACACACACACATAAGTAAGACATGAAGCTCACATTTAGCTTTCAAAGTGGAAATTTCAGCGTTGATGGCGGAGAGAGAGAGAGAAGAGAGAGAGGAGAGACGAGAAAGTAGAGAGAGAGAGAGATGAGAGAGAGAGAGAGATAGAGAGAGAAGAAAAAAAAAGTTGTAGCGGGAATCGTTATAACTTGATGCATTTTGTATGAGAGAGAGCGAGAGAGAGAGAGAGAGAGAGAGAGAGGTAGAGAAGAGATGAGAGAGAGAGAGATGAGATGAAGAGAGAGTAGAGATAAGCGAGAGCGAGAGAGATAGAGAGCATGAGCGACGATAGGAAAATGAGAGAGAGATGATGATGAGAGAGGGGTTTGACATATGAGAAGCAAGGCACGTCTACTATACTCTTATATTAAATAATACAGAAACTCGCCTGAAGGAGGAGGAAGAAGAGGAGGAAGAAGTAGGAGGTAAAAAATGGGGACAATAAGGAAGCAGTGGGAAGAGAGGAGAGGAGGGAAGAAGAGGAGGAAGTAGGAGGTAAAAAGGAATACAATAAGGAAGAAGAAGGAGGAGAAGAGGAAGGAGATAAAGAAAAAAAGGAAGAAGAGAGGGAGGAGAGGAGAGGAGGAAGGAGGTAAAAGCAGGAAGACAATAAGGAAGACGAGGGAAGAGAAGAGAGGAGGAAGGAGATAAAGAGAGGGAGAGAGGCGAAAGGGTCTCCAAATTACCCTCCCGAATAGCGTGTGTAAGTGAGGAGGAGGAGGAGAGGGTGAAGGAAGAAAATTGCAAGGAGGAAGAGGAAGAGGAAGAGGAGGAGGAGGATTACATAGGATTACATAGGAATAACAGACACCAGGAGACCTATTGGTCCATGACGAGGGTATCTGCTGAATTTACATACTACTAACTATCAATACTTGTAAGAAAACAGTTGAAAGGAACCAGGGTTTCCTTAAAAGAAGATAGGAACATGGAAGTTTCGTAGAGTGCAGGAAAAGATAGAGTATGAAATATACTAACTACAACTACCACTACCACTACAACTAATCGACGGGGGACTAAATACAAATTTCGCACTATCAATACCCATTTACTTTACGTGCGCGTCAAGTTGTTTTTAAATGTATTTATTGTGCTGGCTTCGACAACATTTGCTGGTAACTTGTTCCTCGATCAACGACTCTCACATTGAAATATTTTTACGGAGATCAGTGATGCCACGTTGACAGTTTAGTTTTAAACCATTATTTCTTGTTGTCCTTGAGTTGAAAGCTCGATAGGTTTCTTGATTAATGACATCAAATCTTTTGGGATCTTAAAGGCTATCAAGTCCCCACGGATTTACGATCCTTTAAGGAAAACTATTAATTTCCGGCAGTCTCTCATTCATAAGTTAATTTCGCAGAGATGGAATTTGTTTGTTTGGCTCTTCTTTGCACTGATTCCAATTTTGCTTGGTCTTTTACGAAACAGGGCGACCAGAATTGGACGGCATATTCCAAGTGTGGCCTAACCAAGGACGTGTATAATTGTGTCATTACTTTCGGAGTTTTGTGTTCAAAATTGCGTTTAATAAAGCCCAACATCATATTCGCCTTTTTACTGGCAGCTAGGCAATGCGGACTGGTTTTAAGATCATTACTGATGATGACACCTAAATCCTTTTCTTGCTGTACTTCATTAACGATTTATTTTGCATTTGATAGTTATATTTGAGGTTATCGTTGCCTATATGCATTACTTTACAATTATCGGAATTGAATTTTAATAGCCATTTATCACTCCAGTCTGATAGTTTGTCGAGGTCACTTTGTATGAGTTCGCAGTTTTCTCTAGTATATGCTTTACCGCCTAATTTGGTGTCGTCTGCAAATTTCGATATTTTAGATACAAGTCCGCAGTCCAGATCGTTGATATATATCAGAAAAAGAGTGGGACCCAAGACCGAGCCCTGAGGCACCCCACTAGTAACATCTAACCAATCAGATGTTTCACCATTTATTACTACCCGTTGTTTACGATTTGAAAGCCAATCGCCAATCCATGAACATAGTTGCTCTCCCAAGCCATGTGCCCTTAGCTTGGTCAAAAGTCGCTTATGGGGAACTGTATCGAAGGCTTTCCGAAAATCAAGGTATATTACATCCGAGGGAATTTTAGCGTCCCAGTTTGAATAAATGACATTAAAAAAATCCAGTAGGTTTGTTAAGCAGGATCTCTTATTTCGAAATCCATGCTGCGAGTTTAATATTGAGTTATTTTCATCGAGAAAAGACACTATTTTATCCCGCAATATTTTCTCAAATAGTTTAACAATCACAGACGTTAGACTAATTGGGCGATAATTACTTGCGAGGCTCTTACTCCCTTTCTTGAATATCGGTGTAACATTAGCTAATTTCCACATACTAGGAACATTTTTGTCCATTAGCGATTTGGAGGAGGAGGAGAGGAGGAGGAGGAGGAAAGGGAAGTTGGAAAAAATATAGTTTATCTAAAGTATATATTTGTAATGCCTTATAAAAAAAAATGTTGTTATCTTGGATTTAACAAAAACATGAACGAAAAAATATACTTTATCTAACGTGTTTGTTTTATGCCTTGGAGATAAAATGGTTTAGTTATCTTGGCCATGAGAAGAAAAAAAAAAAAAATCTGATATTGCCCCCGATTACAAATGTTTCAGAATTTCCACATCTCGATTTACAGACTTTTATTTTGAAGCTATTTCATTTAGTTATTATATTTTAAGACTCGATTTTTTCGTTATTTCATTATACATCCTTATTTTGTTGGTGCTAAGAAAAAAGATAGTACAGTATAAGACTTCTCCTCACCCATCTATCCCTATACTAGTTAGAAAAGTATAGGGATAGATGGTTAGATAGGATAGGGATAGATACTGGTTAGAAAAAATAAGCAGTAAATTTAGGCATTGAAAAGCGAACTGTAAATTAACGAAAAAACATTAATATCACTACTACTACCACTACTACTACTACTACTACTACCACTACTACTACTACTACTACTACTACTACCACTACTACTACTACTACTACTACTACCACTACTACTACTACTACTACTACTTTCTACTAACTACTACACTACTACTACTACTACTACCACCTACTACTACTACTACTACTACTACTACTACTATACTACTACTCCTACACACTATACTACTACTACTACTACTACTACCACTCTACTACTACCACTACTACTACCACTACTACATACTACTACTATACTACTACACTACTACTACTACTACTACTCACTACCATCCCATACCACTACTACTACTACTACTACTTACTCATACATACCACTACACTAAACTATACACCTACCACTACTACTACTATACTACTACTACACTACTACTACTACCACTACTACGACCACTACTACCACTCTACTACTACTACTACACTACTACCACTGCGTACTAATACTACCACTACTACTTACTACGACTACCACACACACATATACCTAAACTACGAACTACCCTACACGACCACATACACTACCTAACTACTACTACCTACACTCCTACCTACTCCTACTCCCACTACTACTACCACCCACTACCACTACCACTACTACTACTACTACTACTACTACCACTACCCCTACTTACACTACTACTACTACCATTACCCTACCACTACTACTACCTACTCTACCACTTACCCTACTACACTACTACCACTACTACTACCACTACTACTACTACTACTACTACTACCACTACTACTCCACTCTACTACTACTACCACTACTACACCACTACTGTACTACTACTACTACTACTGACCACTACTACTATGACTATACTACTTACCATACTACTACTACCACTCCTACTAACTACTACTACACTACTACACTTATACTACACTACTACTACATACTACTACTACTACTACTACTACTACTACTACTACTACTACCACTACTTTCTACCACTACTACTACCACTACTTTCTATACTACTACTACTATACTACTAAATACTACTACTACTACTACTACTACCACACCACTACTACTACACTACTACTACCACCACCACTACTACTACTACTACTACTACCCCTACTACTACTACTACTACTACTACTACTACTACTACCACTACTACTACTACTACAACTACTACTACCACTACTTATACTACTACTACTACTACTACTACTACTTATACTACCCCTACTACTACTACTACTTATACTACCCCTACCACTACCACTACTACTACTACTACTACTACTACCACTACCACTACTACTACTACCCCTACTACTACTACTACTACCACCCTTCTTCCTACTACTACTACTACTACTACTGTTATCATTATCATTAACCAACAACTAACACCATTAATAATAAAAACCTTCACGGGTCACGCCACAACGCTACAAAACGTTCATTGGCCTCGTTTAATATCCTATACACGTTTCATACACGTCACAAAGCATAACCACAAAATGAATGTTCCCTCACGCCACATTTTGCATCGTATCTCAACCTTATGGCCTCCCCCCCCCCCTCCCTTCCCTCTATTTCCCCTCCCCCTTTTCCCCTCACTCTATTACTCCTCCCTCTTTTTCCTCTACTTTTTTTTCCCTCCCTCCATTTCCCCTTCCCACTCGTCCCCTTCCTCCATTTCCCCCGCCTCTCATTCCTCCTCCCCCTATTTCCCCTCACCTCCATTTCCCCTCTCTCCCCCTCCCTCCATGCTATCAGCGCCATTATGTGTGTCTGTTTGGGTGAGGACGTTTTTTATGTTTATTCATATTTTTGTCTATATTTTCTCTCTAACTGTTTCGAACATTTCTTTATATTTCCTGGTCTCTCTATATTTTTTTGTCAGTGCATAACTTAACCGAAAAAAATTATGTAGAACAGGGAACAGAAAAATATACCCGAGTCATACTTTTCCATCTACTTTTCAAAATTTTCAGTATAGAATTTTTTTTTTCTTCTTTTCAATCATCCTTTTTTAATGTTGGCTTCCCTCCATGCAATCGGCGCCATTATGTGTGTCTGTGTGTGTGGGAACGATTTTTTTTCTCTTTGTTTCGTATTTTTGTCTATTTTCTCTTATTATATCGTCTACTGTCTCATATGTGAACGGTTTTTTTTTATATTTCTTTCGTGTGTTTTAAATTTTCTGTTATATAGTCTTTTCTCATATGTGATCGTTTTTTTTTATTTGCTTCGTATTACAGTCTATTTTCTCTTATTATTTCGTCTACTGTCTCATATGTGAACGTTTTTTTTTTATTTATTTCGTGTGTTTTAAATTTTCTTTGATATTTAGTCTTTTCTCATATGTGATCGTTTTTTTTATTTGTTTCATATTTTTGTCTATTTTCTCTTATTATTTCGTCTACTGTCTCATATGTGAACGGTTTTTTTTATATTTATTTCGTGTGTTTTAATTTTTTTTTGTTATTTAGTCTTTTCTCATATGCGATCGTTTTTTTTTTATTTGTTTCGTATATTTGTCTATTTTCTCTTATTATTTCGTCTACTGTCTCATATATGAACGTTTTTTTTTATTTATTTCGTGTGTTTTAAATTCTGTTATTTAGTCTTTTCTCATATGTGATCGTTTTTTTTATTTGCTTCGTACTATAGTCTATTTTCTCTTATTATTTCATCTCTTAGTCTCATATGTGAACGTTTTTTTTAATTTCTTTCGTGTGTTTTAAATTTTCTGTTATTTAGTCTTTTCTCATATGTGATAGTTTTTTTTTATTTGTTTCATATTTTAGTTTTTATTCCTTTGTTATTTCGTATCACTGTGAATTTTTTTCTTCTATTTGTTTCGTTTTCTTTGTTATTTCGTCTCTTTGTCTGTGTGGGAACGGGTTTTTTTTTTATACGTGTTTCGCACGGGTTTTTTTTTCCGGATTCTTTGTTGATTGGTGATGCCTGCGGTTATTAATAGTGTGTTTGGTGTGTGGCTGTCATGGCGGGGAAGGTTTTAATTAGCTGCTCTTACCTGTGTGTGTCAGGTGTTTGCTCTCTCTCTCTCTCTCTCTCTCTCTCTCTCTCTCTCTCTCTCTCTCTCTCTCTCTCTCTCACACTTTTTTTCTCTAACTGTCTGTCTCGTGTATATATTTTTTTTTATTTCCTACTCTTTACTTTTTTAGTACAGAAAATATATCACTTTTTTATTTACTTTTCAATTTTTTTCAGTACAGAATTTACTTTCATATATCAATTTACTTTCATATATCAATTTCCTTCATATATTAATTTACTTAAATATATGAATTTACTTTTATATATATAGATTTTCTTTTCCATTTTTTTTTTCTTCAGTCATCTCATTTTCAAATACTCTCTATAAGCTGCAAGTAAGTTTATAGTAAAAGTAATATTATCTATAGTAAAAATATCTCTCTTTTTTTTTTTTATCCCAAACTGTCTATTATATTTCTTTCCTATCATTATTTTTCAGTACAGAATTTAGGTTACTTTTATATTTACATTATTTACTTCTAACTTTAAAGAGAGAGAGGAGGAGGAGGAGGAGGAGGAGGAGGAGGAGGAGGAGGAGGAGGAGGAGGAGGAGGAGGAGGAGGAGGAGGAGGAGGAGGAGGACGACAGGAGAGGAGGACGACAGGAGGAGAGGACGACAGGAGGAGGAGGAGACAGGAGGAATTATATATATTTAATTGTAGAGTATAGAATTTACTGTTTTATTTCAATTTTCTTTTAAGTAATCCCTTTTTAGAGTCACCCAATATTTTATCCATTTTCATTTTATTCAACAATGTATTTCGCAGTTAAAAAGTCTAAGCAATCTATTTTATGCCACTATCTCCTCTTCCTCCTCCTCCTCCTCCTCCTCCTTCTGCCTCCTCCTCCTCCTTCTGCCTCCTCCTCCTCCTGTCGTCCTCCTCCTCCTGTCGTCCTCCTCCTCCTGTCGTCGTCGTCCTCCTCCTTCTCATGTCCTCCTCCTCCTCCTCCTCCTCCTCCTCCTCCTCCTCCTCCTCCTCCTCCTCCTCCTCCTCCTCCTCCTCCTCCTCCTCCTCCTTTGCGTGTAGACAAATCCCACATCATCAGGTATTTGTCTCTCGCGTGCTTCACCAAGAGGAAAGAAAAAGAAGAGGAGGGGGGGGAGAGAGAGAGAGAGAGAGAGAGAGAGAGAGAGAGAGAGAGAGAGAGAGAGAGAGAGAGAGAGAGAGAGAGAGAGAGAGAGAGAGAGAGAGAGAGAGAGAGAGAGAGAGAGAGAAAAAAAAAAAAAGAGAGAGAGGGGTGAGGGAAGGAGGGATTAGAGAAAGAGATTAGGGTGGATGAGAAAATAAATTGACTCAAGACTGAAAGAGAAAACCAGAGTAAAGATGAGAGACTAGAGTAAGAAAGAAAGATAGAAGAGAGTAAGAAAGAAAGAGAGATAGACTAGAGTAAGAAAGAGAGAGACTAGAGTAAGAAAGAGAGATAGAAGAGAGTAAGAAAGAGAGATAGAATAGAGTAAGAAAGAGAGATAGAATAGAATAAGAAAGAGATAGAAGAGAGAAAGAGATAGATAGACTAGAGTAAGAAAGAGAGAGAACAATTAGAGTAAGAAAGATAGAGACTAGAGTAAGAGAGAGAAAAAGTAGAGTAAAGAAAATAGAGAGAAGAGATGTAAGAGATGCGAAAAAGGAGACTAAATGAGAGTACGAAGGAGGAATAATGGAAGAGGGGGATAAAGAGGTAACTAAAGAGGAAACTGGATAACGAATGACTGAGAAGAGAAAAACAGAGTAAAGAAGAGAAACAAGAGATAGATGATGTGAAATAAGAGACGAAATAAAAGTACGAAAGAGGAATAATGGAAGAAAAAGGGATAAAGAGATGACTAAAGAGGAAACTGAATTAATTGACCTAAAAATTGTGGGAAGAAAAAAACAACAGTAGAAGAGACAAAATGAATGACGGGGAGAAATGATGTGAAAATAGGAAACTAAGAGTACGTAAGAGGAATAATGGAAGAGAAAGAGAGGAAATAAAGAGGTCACTAAAGAGGACACTATGAATTGACACAGACAGTGGTTAGATATAAAAAAACTAGATTAAACAAAATGGACAATAGGAAAGAGATGGTGTGAAAAGGAGACGAAACTTACGCAAGAGGAATAATGGAAGAGGGGGATAAAGAGGAATAATGGAAGAGTGCGTAAGAGGAATAATGGAAGAGGTAGATAAAGAGGAGCGTGAAGAGGGCATTGAGAGGATGTGGCGAGGTGTTTGATCAGGTAAATGTGAGGTAAGGCGCGTAATGAGATGAAAGGACGCAGGTAAAAGAGTGTAAGTAGCGTGTCCATCCCTCATGTAGGAGGAGGAGGAAGAGGAGGAGGAGGAGGAGGAGGAGGAGGAGGAGGAGGAGGGAAAGGTGAGAGGAAAGAAGGAGGAGGATTACAAAGGATTACAAAGGATTACAAAGGAAACATAAACAGAGGAGGAGGAGGAGAGGAGGAGGAGGAGGAGGGAAAGGTGAGAGGAAGGAAGGAGGAGGAGAAGGAGGAGGAGGAGGAGGAGGAGGAGGAGGAGGAGGAGGAAGAAAAAGGAGGAGGAGGAGGAGGAGGAGGAGGAGGAGGAGGAGGAGGAAGAGTGTGTAGGTGTGTGCGTAGGTGTGTAAAGGTTGAGGCAAAAACAGGAGAGGTCAAGAGAGTATTAAAACCAAGGTCAAAAAATATATACGTACAGGTAGAAAGTAAAAGCCAGGTAAAAGGAAAGGAAAAGTAATATGTAAAAAGTATAAGCCAGGTAGAGTAAAAAAAAGTTGTAGGAGTAGATGTAAAGTAGTAGATAAAAGTAGTAGAAGTAAAGTAGTAGAGATAAGTAGTAACAGCAAAATTAGTAGCTACAAGAATTAACAGTATATGTAGTAGATAAAAGTAGTAAAAGAAAAGTAGAACCAAACAGGTAAAAGTAATATAAAAGTAAAGGTTGTAGGTAAAAGTAGTAACATTAGAGGTAGGTGAAGTAAAACCCAGGGAGAGTAAGGTTAGGTAAGGTCAGGATATGCAAAGTAGGGTTAGGTACACTTGCCTAGGATAAGGTCATGTAAGGTCAGGTAAGACATTTGCCCTCATAATCTAATTAGGGCTTAATGCAGGTAGGTCGTGAGAGGAGAGAGAGAGCAGAGAGAGAGAGAGGAGAGAGAGAGAGAGAGAGAGAGAGAGAGAGAGAGGAGAGAGAGAGAGAGAGAGAGAGAGAGAGAGAGAGAGGAGAGAGAAGAGAGAGAGAGAGAGAGGGAGAGAGAGAGAGAGAGAGAGAGAGAGAGAGAGAGAGAGATGATGGATAGGCAAATTAAGGTTATCTAGGAGGAGGGATAACCTAGATAAAGAAAGGAATTTAGAGAGAGAGAAGAGGAGATGAGATATGAAGGAGAGGAAGGAAGGAAAGGAGGAGGGAAGGAGGGAAGGAGGGAAGGAAGGAAGGAAGGAAGAAGGGAAGGAGGGAGGGAAGAAGGGAAGGAGGGAAGGAAGGAAGGAGGGAAGGAGGGAAAGAAGGAGGGAAGGAGGGAAGGGGGGAGGGAAGGAAAGAGGGAGGGAGGAAGGGAAGGAAGGAAGGCAAAACGAGGGAATGAGGGAGGGAAGGAAGGAAGGAGGGAAGGAATGGAGGGAGGGAAGGAGGGATGGTAAAACGAGGGAATGAGGAGAAGAAAGAATTCCTTCGAGAAGAAAGAATGAGAAGGAATTTATTTACGAAGTGACAAAGGATATTAC
>JACEEZ010023049.1:50000-58702 GCA_016584305.1 Chionoecetes opilio
CTCACACTGTATATAATGACGGCACTTTCCCCTCGACCTGTGACATAACTCTGTACGCTCTTGTTACATTTGTTATGCCTATATTAAATTTTTTTACGTCCAAGGCAGGGCAATGGACAAGGGCATTTCCTGCGATCATTTTTTTTCTTGTCATATATATCATTATTACTTTTACTAATGGTACTATATTTCTTCATTGTTAGATTTATCATTAGTACTATTACAACTATCATTATCATTATCATTATAGAATAGAGTACAAAAATCCTCTCTCTCTCTCTCTCTCTCTCCTCTCTCTCTCTCTCTCTCTCTCTCCCTTCACCCAAATCCTTCCAATCCACTGCCTTTCCTCTCTCCCTCTCTCTAACAGGGCGAGGAGGAGGAGGAGGAGGAGGAGGAGGAGGAGGAGGAGAGGATGAGGATTAGAAGAGGAGGAAGAGGATTGTGGTGACCCCCGAGAGCAAAGTTACTTTACCTTATTTGCTACACGAGTTATTTGGACCTCGAACTCAAGACTCAATGTTTTAGGGTATTTTGGGTCCGTGTGTGTGTGTGTGTGTGTGTGTGTGTGTGTGTGTGTGTGTGTGTGTGTGTGTGTGTGTGTGTGTGTGTGCGTGTGTGTTTGGTCATTACTTTAAGCTATTATGCCTTATTTTTCTGTACTTCCTCCCCCTCCACACACACACACACCCACACACACCCACACACACACACCCACACACAGACCCACACACACCCACCCACACACACACACAATGCTACACTGCCATTAAAAAAGATAAACATTCATCGCTTCAATATCTCTCTGGTCATGAGCTACAAACGCAATGAATGAAACGTACAATATTTCTTTACTTAAAAACAAAACAAAAAAGTAGCAACACTATAGAACTCAAAGGCTGATTACTACGCATTAAATCACAAAAATCATCATATTTTGTTGAAGCACCTGAGAGAGATACAGAAAGAGATAAAAAGAATAGCGTATCATTAACAATTTTTATCTTTACGTACAAAACAAAAATCATCTCTATTTTTATCATAACTTCACCTGAGAGAAACATAGACATATAGAGATGAGAATAATAGCGTGCATTATTTTTTAGCACCTAAGAGAGAGAGAGAGAGGAGAGAGAGAGAGAAGAGAGAGAGAGAGAGAGAGGAGGGAGAGAGAGAGAGAGAGAGAGGATAGAGAGAGAGAGAGAGAGGGGAGGAGATTGGAGAGAGACTGAGAAGAGATGAGAGGGCAGAGGAAGAGGGAGAGAGAGACGAGAGAGAGAGAGAGAGGAAGGAGAGAGAGGAGAGGAGAGCCGAGAGTAGAGAGGCGAGTAAGGCGGGTAGGAGAGGGAGAGGAGAGGAGTTTCGAGAGAGAGGCGGGGATGGGGGGGGGAGAGAGCGGAGAGGGACGAGAGGAGAGAGAGAGAGAAAAAAAAAATAATACATAATCGCGTTTTTTCTCTATTTCTCTGGTTTTTCCATAGCGTATCATAATTTTTTAGCCCCTGAGAGACAAAGAGAGACAGAAAGAGATACTAAATAATACCGTATCATCTTTATATCGTCAGCACCAGAGAAAGAGACAGAGAAACAGAGACAGAGACGATAATAGTAATAGCGTTTTTTTCAATTTTTCTAAACTTATAGTAATAGTAGAATAATAATAAGTATAATGATAGATAATAATAGTGTATCATTATTTTTTTAACACCTAAGAGAGAGAGAGAGAGAGAGAGAGAGAGCGAGATTGGGAGGAGAGGGAGAGAGTGAGCGAGAGACGGAAGGATGTTGTTGTGAAGCGAGACCGGGGGGAGGGAAGAGAGAGAGCGAGAGGAGAGGTGGGTGGAGGGGAGGGGACTGGAGAGACGAGTTGGGGGAGAGGGAGAGAGGACGAGAGAGGATGAGAGGGGGTGGAGACGAGAGAGAGAGAGAGAGAGAAAACCCAGATAATAATACCAATAGCGTTTTTCTTTTTCTATTTTTTCTGATCTATTCTGGTTTCTCTCTCATTATTCTCTAGCACCTGAGAAAGACAGAGAAACAAAGAGAGACAGAGAACATAACAATAGCGAATCATTACTACTACTTTTCCTGGCTTTGCACGCACCAATCACCTCTTGGCTATTCACGTGAGAGATTATCGCGATAAAAAGCGATGCGCGCGCTCGTAAAGTGTGTGAGTTAATGGCAGAGTCAGCCTGGCGTCCATCAGTACCGGCAGGACGACGCTTGATGTCTCTGATGTAACGCCGCTCATAATGGGTAACAGAGAAAAAAATAATAGAGCTTCATACTTAAACAAATGAATAACTGAATAATGGAGAGAGATATATTACAACAAATGGATGACTAAAAAAAATTCCATGGTTGTAATAATGGGTAATAGAGATGAAAATGTAATGCCTCTCATAATGGGTCAGAGAGAGAGAGAGAGAGGGGAAAAGAAGAAGAAAGAAAGGGGAAAATAAAAAGAAAACTAAATGGAGAAATGAGAAGGAGGGAGAGAGGAGAGAGAGAGAGAGGGAAAAAAAAAAGGGGAGCTGGGACAAAAGAAAAGTAAAGAAAAGAGAGGAAAATACAACAAATGGGAAAAAAAAGAGAAAAGGAAAAAATAACATAAGAATAACCCAAATAAAGAGGAAAATTGGGAAAGATAGGTGAGGACAAATAAAAAAAGTTAGAAATGATGGGACGTTGTGCCGCTGATGTAAAGAATAATGGAAAAGAGAGAGCGAGAGAGAGAGAACTTAAAAAGGAGAAAAAGAGAGAGGGAAGAGAGGAGAGAGAGAAAATGAGAGGGGGATCGAGAGAAAGGATTGAGGAAGAGAGAGAGAGAGAGAGAGAGAGAGAGAGAGAAGAGAGAAGAGAGAGAGAGAGAGAGAGAGAGAGGAGGAAGAGAGAAGAGAGAGAGAGAGAGAGGGGGAGAGGAGAGGGAGGGAGAGAGAGAGAGAGAGAGAGAGAGAGGAGAGAGAGGAGAGAGAGAGAGAGAGAGAGAGAGAAGAGAAGAGAGAGAGAGAAATACAAAGCTAGAAAATTAAACAAAAATACCTAAATAAAAGAAAGAAAAAGAAAATAGGGTGGATACATAACCAAAGAATTTTGAATACATGAAAATTAAAATATGAAAAAACCCTTATTTTTTGTGATGTAAAAAAAAAATGAATGCCTCCATAAGGGAAAAGAAAAATGAAAAACACAAATCGAAAAACAAAAAAAAAACCCCCTACTTATTTGTACAAAAAAAATTTTAGTATCAAAATATTTTGACCCCAAAAGAGAGAAAAAAAAAATAGGTGATATAACGAATAATGAAAAACAGAAAATTTGCAAATATGGAGAAAAAAAAATAGGGCTGATAATAAAAAGAAAAAAAAAACATGAAAAAATAAAAATGCAAAACCCCCATTCTTTTTGAAAAAAAAAAATGTTGTTCATAAATAAGAAAATAAAAAAAAAAAAGCCAAAAAGAACTAAAAAAATAAAAAACTTATTCAAAAATTTTCCTTGCAATAAAAAAATGGTCTGGTTAGAAAAAAATTTAACAAAAAATCCAAAATACCTTTTATTTTAGGAAAAGGGGAACTCAAAGTTTAATAAAAATTGCTTATTTCATAAAATCTCTAAGGTAAAAAAAAAGGAAAAGAGGGGAAGGAGAAGGAAAAAAAAAAAAAAAGAAAGGAAGGAAGGACAGGAGAGGAAAAAAAAGCAAAAGGAAATAATAATTTTTCCCTAAGGAAAGAGAGAGAGAGAGAGAGAGGGGGAGAGAGAGAGGGGGGAGAGAGAGAGAGAGAGAGAGAGGGGGAGAGAGGAGAGAGAGAGAGCGAGAGAGAGAGAGAGAGAGATGGGGAGAAAAAAATTGAAGAGAGAAAAGAGAGAGAGAGAGAGAGAAAAAAAAAAAAAGGGGGGGGGATAATAAACAGAAGAATACGTAAATAAATGAGAGAAAATACACTATGCATAACCCTGATGGCAATGGCTCTCACAATGAATAATGGAGAGAAAAACACGAAGAAAAATGCTGAATAACTAAATGAATGAAAGAAAAAATAACAAAAAATGAAAAAAAAAATTTTCCATGAATAAAAAACGAACGCAAACTGAAAAAACAAGAGTAAAGAAAATTTGAAAAAAAAAACATACTAAAAAAAAAAAAAAAAAAAATAGTGAGACTGGAAATGCAAAAATGAATGAGATAAAAAAAAAAAAAACTGAATGAACGAAAAGAAGAAATGAATAAATGAAAAGATGACAAAAGAGAGAACAAAATTATACAACATATAACAAAATAAAAAAAAAAAATGACAAAATATAACAAAAAGATGAATAAATATATGAATAAGTGAAAGGAAATACTAATGACAAGTGAATAGCAAATAAAAATAAGTTTGGAAATGCATAAATAGTGAAGAAAAAAATATGAATGGCATGAAAAAAAGACAAAAACACAAAAATGAAAAAAAAACTGAGCTGAATAAAAAAAAAAAACTGAATAAATGTGATAAAATACTATAAAAGATGAATAACAAATAAAAATAATTTGGGCAATCCCATAAATATGAAGAAAAAAAATGAATCAGGGGAAAAAAAGACAAAAAAAACAAAAATGAAAAAAAACAGAGCTGAATAAAAAAAAAAACCGAATAAATGTGATAAAATACTATAAAGGATGAATAACAAATAAAAATTGTCTGGAAATGCATAACTAAAGCCCCGTCCACACTGTGCCTCATGCGTAGATACACGAGGCAGGTGGATGTGTTGAAATACGACCCGCGCGCCCCAGAGCCTCACCCCCAGGCAGGGAGGCGACCCCTCGTCACAAATTGAGGATGTTTTTTAAATTTTTTTGACCACAAAAAAATTTTTTTTCATGAGACGTTCATACCGTCGAAGGGAAAAAAAGTGTGTTGCTTCGGACAGAAAATAAAAGGAAATCAAGAAAAATTAAATGAATAACAAAGGGGTTTAATAAAAAAAAAGGTAGGGGAGGAAATTTTTTTGGGGAATTTTTTTTATTTTCCCCTATTCTTAAATTTATTTATTTCATGGACCCTAATTTTTAAAAATGGAAGGGAATGCGTAAAAATGGTTCTTTTTCCCTGAAGAGGGGGTATCGTAATGTCCGTAAGAGATGGTATGCAGTAAGTTTTCGTGAAGATGATGGTATCAGTAATGTCTCGTAAGATGATGGATGCATAAGTCTCTGAAGAATGGTTTTCAGTAAGTCCGTGAAGATGATGGATGCATAAGTCTCGTGAAAATGATGGTATGTTTGTCTTTTAAAAAAATTTTTCATTTTTATTTTATAATTTAAAATCCCCCATGGGGAAAAAAAACACCCTCCCTTCGGGAAGGGTTGGTTCCCCGGGGGGACACGCGCGCGGTTTGAAACCCGATTTTTCCCGCCCAACCCACCGCCAGCCCTAGCCCTTCGGGCGGCCCCAATGAAAAAAAATTTAATTTGAGAAAAAAAAAAAAAAAAAAAAAAAAAAAAAAAAAAAAAAAAAAAAAAAAAAAAAAAAAATAAATAAAGGAAAAAAAAAAAAACACAAAAAGAAAAAAAAAAAAGTAAAAAAAAAAAAAAAATATTAAAAGAAAAAAAATAGAAAAAAAAAAAAAAAAAAGTAAACAAAAAAAAAAATTTAAAATGATAATAATAAAAAAAAAAATGAATTGGGGAAAAAAGAAAAAAAAAACAAAATTTAAAAAAAATTAAAGTGATAAAAAAAAAAAAAAAAAGAAAAAAAAAGAGAAAAAAAAAAAGGTTTAATAAAAAAAAAATATTGGGGAAAGGAAAAAAATGAATTGGAAAAAAAAAAAAAAAAACTAAAAAAAAAATGAAAAAAAAATTAAAAATTTAAAAACCAAAAAAAAAATTGAAATCAAAAAAAGAAAAAAAAATATAAAAGTGAAAAAAAAAATTTAAAAAACAAAAGAAAAAAAAATATTAATATAAAAAAAAAAAGAAAAATACAAAAAAGGGAAAAAAATAAAAATAAAACAAAATAAAAATAATTAGAAAAAAGGGGAAAAGAAAGAAAGATTTTTTTTTACGAGGCCCCAAACCATTACAAAGAAAGGAATAAAGGTGAGATTTTTTCAAATGAAAAAAAAAAAGAGAAGGGAAAGAGAAAGAGGGGAAGAGAGAAGGGAAGGGAGGGAAAAAAAAGGGGAGAAAGAAAAGGAGAGAGAGAGAGTGAGAGAGGGGAGGGGAAAAGAGAGAAAGGGGGGAGAGGGGGAAAAGAGAGGGGGAGGGGGAAAAAAAAAAACAGAATTTTTTTTCCCGTTAAAGGACAAAAAAGAAAGGCCAAAAAACGAAAGGGAGGAAGGGGAGGGAGAGAGGGGAAGGGGGGAGGGGAAGGAGGAGGAAAAGGGGGGGGGGGGGGAAGAAAGAGGGAAGGGGGAGAAGAAGGAGAGAAAAAGGGAGGAGAAAAAAGAGAGAGGGGGAAGAGAGAGAGAGAAGGAAGGGAAGAAGGAAAAGGAAAAAAAAAAAAAAAAGGGGGGGGAGGAAAAAGGGTGGAGAGGGAGAGAGAGGAAGAGAAAAAAGTTGAGGGAAAAGGGGAATTTTTCCCTTTTTTTTCTTCCCTTTTTTCCCCCCTCCTTTTTCCTTCTCTTCCTCTCCCTCTTTCCTCTTCGTCCCCCTTCTCTCTCCTCTCTTTTCTCTTTTTCTCCTCTCCCCTTTTTTTTCCCTTTTTCCCTTTTTTCTTTTCCCTTTTTCTCCCCTCCTCTTTTCTTTTTTCTCCCCCTTTTCCCTTTTCCTTTCTCTCTCCTTCTTCTTTTCTTCTTCCTTCTCTCCTCCCCCCTCCTTCCCCCTTTCCCCTCCCCCTCCCCCCCCCTCCTCCTCCTCCCCCCTCCTCCTCCCTCTTTCCCCCTCTCCTCCTTTTCCCCCTCCTCCCCCCTTTTTTTTTTTCTCTTCCCCTCTTTTCCCCCTTTTTCCCCTTTTTTTTTTCCTTCTCCTCTCTTCCTCTCCTCCCCGTTTTTTCCTTTTTTTTTCTCTTTAAATTTTTTTTTCTCTCTTTTTCCCCCCCCCCCCCCCCCCCCCCCACCAACCCCAAAAAAAAACCCCCAAAACCACCCCCCCCCTTCTCTTTCCCTTTTTTTAAAAAAATTTCTTTCTCTCTTTCTTTTCTTTTTTCCCTTTCATTCTTTCCCCTTTTTTTCCCCCCCCCCCACGCCTTTTCCCTTTTTTTTTTTTCTTTATTTTTATGTATTTTTTTTTCCTTTTCCTCCCTTCGCTCAAAATTCTGTCTTCCTTCCTTCCAAACTTTAGCTCTCTCTCTCTCTCCTCTCTCTTCTCACTCTTTTCCTCTTCTCTCTCTCTCTCTCCTCACTTCTCTCTCCTCTCTCTCTCTCTCTTTTCTTTTCCCCTCAAAAAGAAATAGGCATCGTTATTATGTGTGTGTGTGTGTGTGTATGTATGTTTGTGGTACTTGCTTCAGTTTAAAGAGACAACTAATGACATTTGTAACTCTCCTACACACACACACACACACACACACACACACACACACACACACACCCCCAACACACACAAGGCCCGGCCCCCCCCCACACACAAAACAGATACACACAGAGCCCCCCCCCCCACACACACACACCCTCCCCCACAAACACAAACACACAACTCAATTTCCTTTTTTTTACCTCTTTCCTCCCTCTATACCCCCATACAGGAAGCTTAGTGGGTAGAGATACACACACACACGCACACACACAACCCTCCACCCCCCCACACACAACCCCTACACACATAACCCCCCTCTCTCACACACACAGACAACCACAACTACTAACTACTCAATTTCCTTTATTTTACCCCATACAGGATGCTTGTGTGTGTGTGTGTGTCTACCTAACCCCTCCACACTTTCCCACACACACACACAGCCACTCATATCCCCTTTCTCCATTACCCCCTGCAGGCTGCTTGGTGGGCTGGGTCGGGGCCGGTGTAGCGATCTCACCAGCTACCCTTTGCCCGAGTAGCTACACCTCACAAATACGCACTGAAACACTGCTCCCTGGGTGAATACTGAATAGTTGTTTGACAATATATAATACACGTATAGCAATTCTGATCTTGGTTAAAACGTATATATTGTCAAACATTTATTCACCCAGGGAGCAGTTTCAGTATAATGGGAGGGTACGTAGTGTTCTCGGCAAGGGCACATTCGCTTGAAATGTTCTATATTCTCCTTTAATTACTACTCTACATTCAATGCTTCCACCACGTTTTACCCAGGATCAGAATTGGTATACATTGTCAAATAACTCTTCACCCAGGGAGCAGTGTTTCAGTGCGTATTTGTGCAGTGTAGCTATTCGGGCCAAGGGTAGCTGGTAAGATCGCTACACCGGCACGGGGCTGTACATGGGGCCGTACTTCCCCGGCCCCCAGACCACATACACACACACACACACACACACACACACACACACACCCACAATCCCCCCTCACCCCCCCCACACTAAAAACCCCTCCTTACTCCCCCACACAAACACAGACCATAACTCAATTTCCTTTCATTTTACCTCTTTCCTCTCTTCACACACACACACACAAACCCCCAAACCCCCCATCCCCCACTAAATTTCCCCCTTCTCTTCCTCCCCTGCAGGCTGCTTGGTGGGCTGGGTCGGGGCTGGCACGGGGCTGTACATGGGGCCCTACTTCCCGAGCCCCCAGACCCGCAAAACATCAC
>JACEEZ010023051.1:0-13811 GCA_016584305.1 Chionoecetes opilio
AAGTTTTAAAAGTCGCTTTAAATTTCGACTTTCCGGATGCGGTAATAAATATGAATTTTAGTGCGTAAGTGAAAGTTGATCCGTATTATCGACGTCCCCTTTTTTTATGCGCGGAACCACGTAAATATATAAATAATATATATATATATATATATATATATATACATACATCATACTACTACATAATACATACTACATACATACTAAATCATTATATAAATAATAATATATATAATTATATAAATTATATAATATATATATATATATATAAATATATATATATATATATATATTATATATAATTATATATATATATATATATATAATATATATATATATATATATAAAATATAAAATATATTATATATATAAAATATATATATATAATATATATATAATATATATATATATAAAATAATAAAATATATATAAATATATACATATAAATATATACATATAAATATATAATATATATATATATATATTTATAATATATATAAAATATATATAATATATATATATTTTAAATATATATATATTAATTATATTATATATATATATATATAATAATATATATATATATATATATATATATATATATATTTTAATATATATATGACATTCACCCAGACACAGCACCCAGGGCACTTTGACCAGTGACCAAAGACAGCAACAACACGATTGGAGTTTGCAATCACATGTTGTCTAATTGGCAGCTCGCTTCGCTCGCTGCCGCATACCATAAGACCCGTGGAACCAAGTTTCCGCCAAAAACTGTTAAACTACTCCTAAATATGTCGGATTGAGCTGGAAATTTGATATGCAAGTAGTGCTGTCATTATCAATGGTGGTCGTCGGTCGAAATTTTTGCGTAAAACAAGCCCTTAATGAGTAATTAGCGTAAACTACTCCTAATTATTGTCAGACTGAGCTGAAATTAGACATCTAAGTAGTGCTGTCAAAATCAATGGGGGTCTGTATCACAATTTTTTGCGTAAAACAAACTTTTAATTGACAGCGAGCTCTTTCGCTGTCGACTTACCATAAGACCCGGGTGGAACCAAGTTTCCGCCAAAAAGTGTATAACTACTCCTAAATATTGTCGGATTGAGCTGAAATTTGAATGCAAGTAGTGCTGTCAAAATCAATGAGGGTTGTCTAAAGAAACGTTTTGCGTAAAACAAGCCCTTAATGAGTAATAAGCGCAAACTACTCCTAATTATTGTCGGATTGAGCGGAAATTTTCGACATGAAAGTATGCTGTCAAAATCAACGGGGGTCTGTTAACAAACATTTGAGGGAAAAAGCCCTTAATGAGAAAATGGGGTACCCCGTGGCCAATAAAAAAGTGAAATGAGATTTTTCGAATCTGGCAGGGTGTTTCTTATGTAAAATTTAAATTTTAAGGGTGGTTTGTCAGGTTAATTTTTTGGTTTGGCATTTTTTTGCTATGAAAAAAATGGATTTTTATATTTATATGAAAAACTAGTTTAAAATTTCGATTTTGCATGTAAGATTGCTCAATGCAAAATGGAAACCCAACAATCGTCTTAAATTTCCATTTTTCATAAAAATTGGCATGAAAAATTTGGAAAAAAGGAAATTTATTTTTTACGGCGTCCCCTAACCGGGTCCAAAATATTTGGTTTGGGGTTTTCAGGGGAGAAGGACAAGACAGGGGATTGCCGGGCAGCTAGGGAGACTCACCAAGGTTGTAAAGGAGGAGCATGGGCAGTGACGAGGACCCCTACCTTTTTCCCGTAGTGAAGAGGAAGTAACCTTGGCACTTTGTACCAGAGGACTGGTGCACCTGAGAAGCCTGCGTTAAGGTCTCAGGCTCTCTATGTCTGCTGGTGACATACGACTCCCCCGACTCCTGATCTACTGCAAAGGGATCAATAGGGGCCCAAAAGGGGTGGGAAGGGTGGATCACGCCCCTTTGGAGAAGATCTGGGACGCAAGCTCTTCTGTGTATTGCGTGTTGCACACAAACGAGTTCCCCTGCGCCACCCTTATCACCAGCATCGCGGGGCCCACCCCATCTGACACTGGCTTCACGGGGCCTGTGGCATTTTTTCTTCCGCGTGAAAGAGATGCAGACAACACGAGTTTTTTGAGGGTGCCCGGCGGGGGAAAATTCACGGGGAAAGGGTATACCTGGTCAAAATTCCACTGACCAGCAGGTTCCTACCGTGGTCCAGGCTTGAAGGGGGGGCCTTCTCCCATCCCAGTGGGAGCAAGTGTGGCAAGGGGTCCACTCCAGATGGCTCACCAAGCCCAGTCGCTCGTGTACTGTGGACCCGAAAACATGGACTGATGGCAAAGAACTGAACACCCCGGAAAATCTAGTCAAGTACCGCCTGGGGGTGTACTTCAAAAATCTACTAAAGACATCAAGGCACCAAAAGGTAAGGAAAAGGGGCGGCGCCAAGGGACATCTCACGCAGCTCAGAGTATGAAGGGCGCAGCCCAAGAAAGGGCCAAATAGCTTTGACCTTTTACGTGCGGGAAGGAGCATGGTTCGCAAAACTCAGAAAGTCGTCCCCCTCTCGCTGATTGGGGGAGTCAGAGTGGGACGACCGCAGGTTTGCCTTATACAAAAAGTGTATAAATACTCCTAAATTTATCGGATTGAGCTGAAATTTTGGGCAAATTTAAATTTGTGCTTTTAAAATCAAAGGGGGGGTCTAAAGAAAAAGCCCCTTTGGGGCCCCCTTTTCCTTTTTCTCAGTTCTTTTCGGGGTGGAAAGGGGACCCGCGAAACCACGTTCCAGCCAATTTAACTCATTCGTGTTACTCATTAAGGGCTTTTTTTTTATGCAATAAGTTTGTTTACAGGGCTCCCTTTATTTTTACAGCCTTTCTTTCATGTTTGAATTTCAGCTCAATCCGACAATAATTAGTGTTTAACCCCTTATTACTCATTTAAAGGGTTTTTTTACGCAAAAAAATTAATTTTCCGACGAACCCCATTGATTTTTTTACAGCACTAAATTTGCCTGTTTAAATTTTTAGCTCAAACCAAAAAATAATTTAAAGGGGTAGTTATACACTTTTGGCGGGAAACCTTTGGGGGCCCCGGGGTTTTTGGGGAAGCGACAGTGAGCCCTTTGCTCGGGGGGGGCAATTACGGGCCCTTTTTTTAAAGCAAACAATTTGTTGTACAGACCCCCATTGATTTTTACGCACTATTGATTTTTGAATTTAGTCAACCGCAATTTAATTAGGGGAGTTTTCCCTAATTAAATCATTAAGGGGTTGTTTTAAACCAAAAAAAAAATTTGTTTCCCCCGGGGCCCCCCATTTATTTTTGGCAGCACTTTTCTTGGGTTTTCAAATTTAGCTTTAAGCCGACAAAATTTTTTATAGTTATACAGTTTTTGGGGGAAACTTGGTTTTCCAAGGGGTTTTTAAAGGTATGCGGGCCGCTCGCTTCGTTCGTGGGCCCAAAAGACAAAAGTGATTGCAAAAATCCAATCGTGTTTTTTGATGTCTTTGGTCACTGGTCAAAATGCCCTGGGGTAGACCAGTTTCCGGGGTGATTCCCAAAACAAAACCCCAAACGGAACCCCCCGGTAAGTCCTGAGTCTACGGGGAAATTTGTGAAAAACGGGAAGACGTTACCGCAGAAATTTGATTTCCCGTAATCTAATCCTTTTAAAAAGTGTTTTTTTTGCCCCAAAAACCCCCTTCAAAATTATTCAATCTACATAGGCCAAACCGCTTTCCAAACCACGATTTTATTTGCCAAAAATTTGTTGAGCCTACCTCACAAAAATTTAATTTACGTTTTAGCTACGGTAAAAAAGGGGCGGAAAAACACCACAAACACAGAGACAAAACGGGGTACTCCTATTTGGGATATTAGATATCCCCTTAAATTTATTTTTGGTTTTCAGAATTGTGGGGTTTCGGGGAAATGTGAAATTAAAGAAAATTTGCGGGCTTGCGGTTTTCGGGAAAGTTAAAAGGGTTGAAAGGTTTTCGGATTTTTCGTTTGCGGAAGTGGGGTTTTCCCCTTTTCCCCCCCCGGGGCCCACTTTTATCACACACACACACACACACGTACCCCAAGCACACATAAACCCAAATACACACACACACACACACACACACGCAAAAGAACACACACACACACCACCCACACACACATGGACCCACATTTAAATTTCACCACCTGTCCGAAAAGTTCGCAAGTTCCGAAAAATTTTCCCCCCCAAAAAGGCCGAAAGAACGGGCTAAACCCAATCAAGGCGCCCAAAACTATGCCTAAAACGGGAAAAAATAAAAACGCAGATAAAAAACGCCACAAAAAAGCCGGGCCCCAATAACTTTTTGGTGAGGGAAAAGGCCCGGGGCCCCCAAAAAAATGCCCCAATAAATTTAGGCGGAAAGGGGGAGGAGGGGGTAGTGGTGGTGGAGGTGATGGTGGTGGTGGTGGTGGTGGTGGTGGGGCTGGGGGGGTGGTGGTGGGGGGTGGTGGGGGTGGTGGAGGTGGTGGAGGTTTCTGGTGGTGATTGTAGTTGTGGTTGGGGGGGGTGGTGGCTTTTTTGGGGGGTTGGGGGGTGGGGGTTTGGGTTTTGGGGGTGATGGGGGGGTGGTGGAAGGGGTGGTGGTGGTGGTTGTGGAAAAGAAAATGGGGAAAGGAGGAAAGGGAGGGGAAGGTTATGGGGGTGGGAGAGGAGGGGGGAAGGGGCTCGAAATAGAGGCGGGCTTTACAGGGTTTTTTAATTTATAAACCCCCCCATTTTTGGGGGGCATTAATTTTTTTATTTTTACAATTTTTAAAGGGTAATTTTTTTTTTATTTCTAGTTTTTTTCGGGGATATTTTCCCCACTCTCTTCCCCTCTGTCCCCCTGTCTCGTCCTTTTGTTTTCTGTCTCTGGCTCTGTCTCTGTCTCTGTCTCGTCCCCTGTTCCCGTCTCTGTCTCTGTCTCTGTCTCTCTCTCTCTCGCTCTCGGGTCTCGCTCCCGCTCTCGCTCTTTCTCTATCCCTCCTTTGCTCGTCTCTCTCCTCTTCCTCCTCTCTCCTCTCTCTCTCCCCTCTCGCTCTTTTTCTCTCCCCCTCCCCCGGGCTCTCTCCCTCCCTCCCCTCTCTCGTCTCTCTCTCTCCTCTTTCTTTCTTTCTTCCTCCTGTTTCTCCTTTTTTTTTTTTCTCCCTAAAAATTAAACATTTTCCAATGGTTCCCAAATTATTAAAAAATTTTTTTCAAATACTTTAATCAATTCCCCCTGTTTTTTCAATTTTCATTTTTCTCAATTACATCATCTTTAAATTTTATTATTATTTTAAATTATCATTATCATTATTATTTTAGGTTACTAAAAAAATTCGTTTTTATTTTTTTATAATGCCATTATTAAATTCCTTTTAGGGAATTGGATCATGTTAGGGGAAAACGCTCCCTTAAGTAAGAGGAAAAGAGAAGAAAATGGGAAGAGAGAGAGGGGGGAGAAAAGGGGGAGGGGGAGAGAGGGGGAGAGGAGAGAGGGGGGAGAGAGAAGGGAGGGGAGGAGAGGGAGGGAGGGGAGGGGAGAGAAGAGGGGGGAAATATAGGAGCAAGGGGGAAAAGGGGGAATAGTAAGAAGGGGGCAGAAAGAGGCCCAAATAATTTTTGAAGGGTTTTTAGAAGGGGAAAGGGGAAAACGAAGAAGGGGGGAAACATAAAGATTTTTTTTTTAAAAAATTTTTAAATTTTTAGGAAAGAAGAGTTTTTTTTTTCCCCCCCCCCCCAGGTTTTTTGGGGGAAAAAAGAGGGGTGGGGGGGGGGGGGGGGGAATGGGGGGGGGGAAGGGGGGGGGAGCTGTTTGTAAAAAAAAGGGTATTTTTACCGGGCCAAATCAAAGGGAGGCCCAGCCCAATAAATTTTTTAATTTCCTTAGGTTAGGTTTTTCCCAAAGAAGACTTTCCCCAAAAACCCCCTTCCTTTACCCTTTTAAAAAGGTGGGATTGGGCCCCCTCATTTTTTTTTTTCCCTTTTCCCTTTTCCCTCCTTCCCCCCACCTTCTCCTTTTTCCCCTTCCTTTCCCCTTCCCTCCCCTTTTTTAACCCTTTTTCTTTTTGGGGGGGTGGTGGTTGGGGGTGGTGGTGGGTAAGGGGGGGTTAGGGGGTTGTAAATGTTTGGGGATTAAATTGTTTTTTTTCACCCGACAAGTTTTATCGGCCCCCTTTCCTTAAAATTTTTTAAACAAAATTTTTTCCTTGTGAAATTTTTTTGGGGGGAAACCCCCCCGGGGGGCCCGGGACCCAAACCCCAAACCTGGTTTTAAAATTTAAATCTTAAAAAGGTTTTTTTCTTTGAAAAAACCAATTTTTCCCTTTTTTGGGGCGGAACCCGGGATTTCTTTCCCCGTGTTTCCTAACCCCCTTTTTTAAGGGAAAAAGTAAATAAATTTTTGGGTGGGGTTTGGTTCCCAAATTAGCAAGGGTTGCAAAAAAGCCTTTGGTACTAAGGAGCATTTTCCATCTTAAAACTTCTTGGGGTGTTTACAAAATTTTCTCCTTTGGAAAAATTGGGGAAAAAACCCTGATCTGTACCTTTTCCTAAGCCTTTAAAATTTAAACTTAAAAGGGGTTTTGAAAAAACATAATTTACCGGACCCCCCGAAAACCCCGCTTAAAAAAAAAATTTTTCCCCAAATGTGTTTGGGGGAAGTGGGAGGTTTTAGTCAAAACCAACCAATTTACCCGTGATTTTCACCCCAAAAAGTTTGGGTTTCCCCCGTCTAATTTTTTCCCCCCAATTTAAACTAGTTTTCCCACCCTTTAATTTCCCCCCCGAAAAGTTGGAAAAATTTTTAATAGTGTTCCAAAACGAAAACCGTTATTTTTACAAAAAAAATTGTTTCGAAACCCCCCCAAAACTTTTGAAACAACCTTTGTACAAAACTCCCGGTTAACAACAGTTCCCAAGGATTCAAAAAAAATTTAAATTAGGGGGCCTAAAAAAATTGGGGTTTTCGAAATTTAAAAAATTTAAAAAAAACTTTGATTTTTTTAAAAAATTTTATTTGTTGGGGTTTAAAGAAAAGGGTTGGTTTTGGGGGTGCTAGGTGGCGGAGTGGGGACCCGTAGTTGTTTTAAAACCCGGATGGGGGTTGGGGTTTTTCTCTTGTGTTCTCTCTTAGGTCTAGTGTCCCCCTCTCGTCCCATTTTTTCCCCTTCCCAGGGGCCTTTATTAATTCGAATCTGGCTTTAAGTCAGGTTAGTCAAACCTAGTTAGGTTAGTTTTAGGTTAGTGGATTTTAGTAGATGGTAATTTATTACAAAGTACGTTAAGAGTATTTTTTTCCAATATATTTTGATGTTTTTTGAATGATGGTCACATTCCACATCGTCAGAAATGCCAAATTTTGCAGTTTTCCAAGGGTTGGGTTAGGAAACCAAGTAGGTTAGGTTTTTGAACTAGTGGGGCGAGTTTATTCGGGTTATGAAACCAATATCCGGGTATTGTATTAACTGGTTTTTTACCTTGTAATGATTTTTTTTAACTAAAAAAATTCCCCTGGAATATTAGTATCATATCAGACTTTATCGGTTTATATTTTATGTATTTTCGGTTTTGTATCACCCGTTGTTAAAATTATTTAAAAATTTTGACGTGAAATCCCCTTGCTTTTAACCCAAAAACTCCAAAACTGCCCTGATCCCTTTAACGCTAACAAAGGTATGCCAGCAGGGTAATGGGTTGATGATTTATAGGCTTGATTATTATTTGGGGGATGGGGGTAACGCTGTGGGGCGGCTCAGGGCGGGTTTTTGGGGTATGGTGCACGAATGGCGGCGATGGGGGTTAGGCCGCCGGGGAACTTTTCACAGTTCCGGGCGCGGCACTTTGTGGTGTGTTTCCCACCTCGTCCTGGTCAACCGATTGTCTTTTACGGCTCAGACATATTAAAATGAGCGTTAAAACACCTTTGAAACAATAAGATGGCTACCCCTTTCATCAGTAGGACTAATGCGTAATGACGCCTTCACTGAAAAACCCGATCACTGGGGGGGCCCTCCTCGTAGCAGACCTACGTAAAGGGTTCCAATTTTTTTCCCACATCCTATATTTTTTTAACCCTTTTGTTTTAATTTTTGTACAAGGGAATACCACCAGAATTATCTATTTTTTTTAATGCATCCTAATTTTTACCAAATTCTATAAAAAATATATAGGTACAAGGGGACTTTTTTCGTCTCCCTTTATACAAGGGAGGGTCAAATTCAACCAACCTTCTCCAAATTAGAGAGTTTTTTTATGGATAATTTCCACAACGGGGGGCCGGCAAAAAAATGAATTTTTGCTTCGGTTTTTTGACCCCCTTTAATGAGGTTTCTCCAAGGGGTTTTTTACACTTTTAAAGCAGTTCCCTCTGGGTCGGGAATCCCCAATTGGCCTCCAAGCGCAATTAGAGCCCCTTTTTACCTCTTCAGCAAACTATGGGGGAATAAAATTATTTCCCCGTCCCACATCGTTGTCCCCTCACTAGTACTCCACTGACCTCACAACCCCCTTTTTCCATCGTAGTTTTTGTTTTTTTTTCCTTGAGGCCATTGCAACCCGGGGCTAGCTCCCCTAAGGATTTATACTCTCCTACTTTAATTAGACTTTGATTTTTGGCGTTGACCCCAAAAAAATTTTTCCCTTAGCTCCGTAAAATAATCTCCACCCCAATGCTTATCCCATGCCCTAACATTTTATTAAGGTGGAAAACCCTTCCCGGGATGTTGACCGGGTCTTTATTGTAGGATCTTGTATTTTTCCCTTTACTATTAAAGGAAAGGGTCCCGTCTTCCCCCAAAAATTTAAAATGTGGGGGAGAAAGAGCTTCAATTTACTGATGAATCACTAAGTAGGTTTAAGGGTCGGTTTTTGATGGGGTCTCAACCCTCAGTCACTATGTTTTCAGGTCTTCTAATCTATTTTTTGTCTTTGTGGAGAGTTTTCCAAAGAAAGACTTAACATCCCAAATCATTTCTCTTAAAACCTTTTTGCCAAGGACTCTGGGGGTATAAGGGTCCTGACATTTCCTTAACTCAAAATTTTGTAGATGGGATTTATATTTCTAACAATATGGGGAGGGCCCCTACAAAATTTTGTAGCATTACGCAATAAATCGCCGAGGACACGACCAGGGCCCAAAACCGACGGAAACACTTAAATTTAAAAGTTTCGGCACATAATCATCACTTTTCAAAAATGAAAAGCCCTTGTAGAGGTGAAAGTAAATAAGAGACATATATTTCCTTGGGGGGAGCTTATCTCCTGTAATTATTATTGCCCCAGTTAGCCCGACACCAGCTACCTCAAAGGGTTTTTAAAATTTACACGACCATGGGGGTTTGAGGGAACCCGGGGAAGGTTTATCAGTCTTCCCTCATTCTCTTGCTTTTGATACAAGATTTGAGGTATATTTAACTGCCTGTCTACCCGCTGTTCCAACATTTCCTCCGGATGGCAAATGTGTCACCATTAAAAGCCATGTAACGAGTTTCAATGAGATTCTCCACTAGCAATTTAGTAAGATGATGACTTTGGGAATTAGCTGGGATTGCAGGTTTTATGGGAAATCAGCTTTCCCAAATTTTTCCTCGACACCTATGATGCCCTATTACTGGGTACAGACCTAAGTTTTGATAATTTTTTTTTCCTACGGGGGCTGGCGGGGCTAAGAGCTGATTTTCCTCGGAAATTCTTTTTGTATTGTTCTCCCCCAAAAACTTCAAAGGGACAAACTATCCCATTTTTAAATTTGAAGCCAATTTAGTAGTCTTTAATAGTTTGCTTTATAAGGAAAAAAATTTTTATATACGTAACGGATCTGGATCAATATGGTTCCAAAATTATATCTTTGATATGTCTCCCTTACTATAGCCCCTTTTGTTTGGGCTATTCATTTTTATTTTTCAGCCAGGAAAGACCTTTAAACCATTACCCGTATTTAATTTGAGGTATTGTTCCTCTGGACAAAAATACAGCGGGGTTTTCCTTGGTGCACCTGATTATAATGAAATGTGGAACCTAATAATTTATCTTACCAACCCGATTCCTGACAAAAGAATTTTTTTTGTTTTTTTTTCCCAAACCGTGTACCCAAAATTTCACTATCGTCCACTATATACCTCACCAAATTTGTAGTAAATTACTTAATATTGTGCTAAATTAGTGCCTAATTCTAATGCAGCAGCTCCCTTTGAGGGAAAGTTCTGGGGTTTAATTGGGGGCAACCCGAGCCCTTTAAAATTATTAAAACTACCTCTCCTGCTTTAAGATAAGCTACTCACCGTATCCTTTTTTAAGCATCACAAATTATGTGTAGTTGCTGGGGTTTTCGCCCATCACTTTTTTTCTCCTACTTTGGAAAAAATTCATTTATCTTATTGAACTCAATTTTATAGTCTCCCATTTTGTTGTTATTTCCCCTCAAGGGGGGGATCCCAAACAAGGGTTCGCCCCAGGCCTTTTTTTATTAGACATTTTCCCCTTATAGTTTTTTGGGCTCACTATGCCCAAAGGGGTCAAAAAACTTGGCGACCCCTTTAAAAGTGTTCTCTTTGTTTGGACCCACATCAGACAAATTTTGGGGCACTTTAATTTAGTTAACAGTTTTTCATTCCACAATAACCTAACATGATTATACCTCGGGGGGGCGTATAATTAAGGAAATCCTTCCCGAAATTAAAACCCCTTTTACCTTGGATAATTAGTATTTCCCAACTCTGTAAGGGGAGGCTGGCCTTCCTGCACCCCTTTTTTAGCCAGGTTATACATTTGTATTAGTTCTTCCTCAGAATTTATTTTTCCCTTGCAAAAATTTTCCATATAGAAGTTCTTTCCCAATTCTGGGGTATCAGAAAACCTTAAAAAGGTACTGTAATGTTTTATTTAAAAAAAGGGGGTTGAGCAAGAACCAAACAGAACTGACAAATTAAAACCCATATTGGCTAAGGGGCATCTTCCTAAATATTTTCAGGCCAAGGAATTTTTTTGAAATTTCTGTCTTCTTTTCCCCCTTAGACCTAATCTTTTTGCGATTCAGTAGTCACCCCTTTAGTCTTTTTCAAGTTTTTTCCCTTCTCTACCAGTGCTGTCCCCCAAGAGAACCAGCGTAGCAACGTTTTCTATCCTAATTTTTTTAAATTCTTCATATTTTGGTTTTTTGTATATCAATTTATCCCCTATTGTCAACTCTCAATACAGAATTTATTACAACGTGAACCCGCAATGTTCTAGAATGTCTTTTTGGGGAAAATCGCAGCTTGGGGGGAGTTCCCCATTTAACCTTCTAACCCCCATTTGAAACCAGAATTTTTTTTATGTAATCCAAAATTTTTAAAGCAAATAAAACCGAACTGACCAAATGAGTTTCTATCATCCAGTTCAACCAAAAAAAGTTTTTTTTGAACACTCCACCTAGTTACAAAAAAAAAGGGGACTCCGGAGTGTAGCTAATGGGTTTCCCGGTGGCAAAAATGGTGCTGTACATCAAAAAAGGCATAGAAATGCAATTTCTATGCTTTGCTGGACACTGAGCACACTTTTCCCATAGGGGACCCCCGTCTTCGGAAGCTTCGTCCCCCTGCCCCCTGCTGTATTTCCCAGCCCCGCTTCACTGGGGGATCGTAGGTTGAAAGCGGGAGGGGAAATTTTTAACCCTTCATACGTGTGCCGCCCCTATAATTTCCCCACCCAGACCCCGGGGACCTTTGTGCCCTTCCCCCCAGGGTTTTTTTCCCCCAGACGCCTTACTGCGTCCCCCTGGCCTATGCCTTCAGCGCGGGGCCCCTACCCCGCCAGGGGTCCCCACGGGGTCCTCGCAGCCTATGCGCATTCACGCGGCCACTGGGCCCCTCAGATGCCTTTACTGCTCCTCAGGCCAAAGCCATTCACGCGGCTACTGCCCCTTAACGCTCACCGTGTCTTCAGCGGCCTTATCGCATTTAGCGCGGGCCCTGCTTCCTCCGAGGCCCCCACTGCGGCCTATGCGATTTAGCGCGGCCGCTCCCCCCTCCCGACGGCTACCCCGTCCCCAGCGGCCTTATGCGTGTTTAGCGCGGGCCCCCGTTCCTAAAACGCCTCAGTGGCCCATTGCCCTCAGCGCAGCCCCCTTCACCCTCTGACGCCTCCTTGCGCCCTCAGCACGACTCACGCGCATTCTCGCAGCCCCACGGTGTTATTGAACATCTAGGCCGCCACTCCCGCCCTGTGGATTACCAGCCCTTGGATTACTCAACCTCAACTCCCCCAGTGTTTTTAACGGACTCACTCCACGGCCGCCCCCTCGCCGCCCTATGGAACCAAAAGCCCGCGGTTACCAACCCTCAACTCCACAGTGTTACGTGACCACCCACGGCCGCCCCCTCGCCCCCCCTATGGATTACTCAACAGCCCTGCGGATTAAATCCAACCCGCAGCCCACAGGTTTTTAAAAATGACTCGCTCCACGGGCCCCCGCTCGCCGCCCATGGGTACTCATGCCCCGGGATTACTCCCCCCTGTGGATTTTCCACCAAACCCCGTGGGTTACTCATCACCCGGCTGCAAAACCACCAGGGGGGCAACATACCCCGGCGCCAACACTACCAGGGGGCAACCGCTGGCCGCAAACACTGCCACGCCCGCAACAGCCGGCGGCAAAAAATGCCATGGCGGAAACTGCCAGCCCGCCAACACAGCCGGCCCTCAACACTGCCATGGCGGCAACCTGCCAAAAGCCCGGCAACGCCGGGGGCACCATGCCCCTGGCGGAACCTGCCAAAACCCGCAAAACGCCGGCGGCAACACTTCCATGGCGGCAATATGCCACGCCCGCACACAGCCGGCGGCACCCCTGCCATGCGGAACCTGCCAAAAGCCCGCAATAACCGCCACGCCCGCAACCTGCCAGGCGGCAATACTGCCACGCCCCACACAGCCGGCGGCCCCCACGCCATGGCGGCAAACACGCCAACCAGCAAAGGTCACCCCAGCCCTCCCCTCAACCCCACCAAAACCGGCATACCTGTTGGCCCCCCGATCAAGCCCACATCCTACCATCCCATCGCCAACACCCAGGCAACGCCGCTCTAAAAAAAGTCTCGTTCCCCCTCCCGCGCCTAGGGGGGGGGGGCGTAGCGACTTTTATAGTCCACCCCCCTTTAGTCTTATCAAAATTTTCCGTTTTTTCTACCCGTGCTGTCCCTAAAACCAGGTAGAAAGTTAACTACCTAATTTAATTTTTCTATTTTTTTTGTCATTACATATTTTTTGCACTATTGTAATCATAATACAGTTAATTAAAAACAACGTGTAACCCGCAATGTATACTAGAAATTGTCTTTGGTGAAACCGCAGTCTTGGGGGGAGTTTACTTTTAACCTTCAAAAAACCCCAATTTTTTAAAAAAGAATTTCTGATATGTAAACCAGATTTTAATGCAAATAATAACCTGAACTGACCCCAATGATTTTTTATCATTCCATTTTTAACATAAGCTATGAACACCCACCTAGTTAATTTAGGAAAACCCTAGAAACAGCCAATGGCGAATTTTTCTGTTTTTGAATTTTTTCTAGGACATCTCCAGATTGGGGAAAGAGATTCGGTCCTGTTGAAGGCATCATTTAAAATAGCCTTGTTTAGTTTTTAAATACAATTGAAATATTCTAATGGGGGGGTTGAGAATCTTTTTGGGCCCCTGCATAGTGGGGTAAATAAGTCCAATTATGTTTACTGCTCCGCCCCCTTTTTTTATAAAGTATCCTTTAACATCTTGAATGATTTTATCATAGCCTTAATTTAGACTGAGTTTCCTCAGTTTTTTTTTTTTTTTTTTTTTTTTTT
>JACEEZ010023052.1:0-15342 GCA_016584305.1 Chionoecetes opilio
CTTTTTAAAGAAAGCCCCGAGGCGCGCTCCAAAAATCTGTATTTTTTCCTGCCCCTGACAGCGGTATTGTCCGCAGAGAGCAGAAAAGTCGGGTTATTCCGCATGACCGTCGCCCCGAAGCCATCACAATAAAATGAAGAAAAAAAAAAGATGCAGCTGAGGTCAGACAATGAAATTTAGAATTTAAAATTTAGAAATTTAAAAGGGAGTAATGGTGAGACGGTTTTTATTTGATTGGCTAATTGTGGAATTCCCTTTATTTGTCTGTGCTTGTAATTTCATTATTCTTCAAGAAAAAAATTGATGAACCAAAACCTATATTAGCATAGTATAGCTCGTGGGTAGCCTATGGCTGTATCTCAAAAAGTTGACCTGGAAAAAAATCAATGTGTTTCGGACTCAAAACCCAAAATTAGTCAAAATCAACTGAAAAACCCCTGACGTTTTTTTTGGCTGTTACCGGTTATCTATACACAAACTATCCCCTATTATCTTCTCAACTAAAACTATTATCTTTATCTCCACAACATCTCCTTTATTTATCCAACAAGCTATCTATTATTATCATCATCACACACTTCTACCTATTTCTATCTAACTACAACTATCATCTATATCTATCATCAACAAACTATTACCTATTATTATCCAAAAACTAAAAACTATCCTATTATAAAATCTACCCTTTAAAGAAATATACATATCAAAATTTTTATTATAAACCCAAAAAAAAATACTAGAACTATTTTAAACTTAAAGGGGGCTTTTCCCCCCCATTCTATAATACGCTTTGGGGTATTAAGGGGATGGGGGAAGGTCTGGGAAAAAAAGACCACAAATAAGGCGGGAAAAGGACTCTTAAATTTTAAAAAACATAAAAAGCTTTTACTCACCCAAGCCCGTAAAGAACAACCGACAAAAGCGTGGACCCTCCCCCTTAAACCCCGACATCGCGGCGGTGTTTCAGACCCCCTTCCCAAAAACGACTCGCCACTTCCCCCGCGACTGAAGCATTGAACGATTTTCGTTTTTGGGGCTCCTCGGGTTTTATTGGGGTTTTGTTATGATTGTTTTTATGTTTAAAAGAATTTCTAATGGGGAATGACCCCATATAAAAATCAAAATTTTGGCCGCCCCAAAAATGTCCCTTTTAAAACTAAAGTCAATTTTATACATTGACATCCCGTAAAAAAATTTCCCATAAAGTGGAAAAAAAATAAAAAAAATTTTTCTCTCCTCTCTCTCTCTCTCTTCCCCCTCTCTCTCTTCTCTTCTCCTCTCTTCTCTCTCTCTCCCCTCTCTCTTTTTCCTCTCTCCTTCTCTCTTCTCTCTCTTTTCCTTCTCTTACTATCTTCTCTCTCTCTCTCTCTTCTCTCTCTCTTTACTAAAATGAAAAAAGTCATGACATTTTCTTTACCAGTATTTGGTTACCGTACACCCCCCCCCCCTATTAGACCCACCCAAAAATTAATTTTAATTAATTAATTAAGTGAATTACAATTATTTCTTTATAATTATTCAACAAAAAAAATCAATGATCTTAAAACTACCATCAAATATAGTCTGTTTTTTTTTTTTTACCCTACCAAAAAAAAAATTTTTTTGGGTTTTATATGATTACTTAAAGATGGAGATCCCATCTGACTTACCGCCTCCCCCCCACCCCGTCCCACCCTTCAACGGACACCAACCCAAAATTTTAACCGACAAACAACACAAGTGTGTGTGTTGTGTGTGTCCGTCCGCCCCCCGTGGCTGGGGGCTTCTCTCTCTCTCTCTCCTCTTCTCTCTTCTCTCTCTCTCCTCTCTCTTCTCTCTTCCTCTCTTCTCTCTCTCTGCTCTCTCTCTCTCTCTCTCTCTCCCTCCAACCCTTCCATCCCCCCCAAACCCCTACCACACAAACTACTTTTTGTAAGAGGGATAGAGGGGAAAATTAAAATGGGGGGGCCAATATAGATAGAAGTAGTTTATATTTTATAAAATTTTTATATTAATATATATATTTTTATATATATTTTAAAATATTTTATAAAATTTTTCTATTTTTTAATATATATTTTAATTTTATTTTTTATTTTTTTTTTATTTTAGATATATAATATATATATATTAAATATATATATATATTATATATAATATATTAAAATTATATTTTTTATATAATATATATATTATATAAAAATTATATTATATTATATAAAATTATTAATAAATTTTAATATATTTATAATATATATTTATATATTATTATATAATATATATTATTATTATTTTTAAATTTTATTTATATAATAATTTTATCTATATATAATTTTTATATTTTTTAATTTTAAATTTTATATATATTATTTAATTTTTAAATTATTTTTTTATATATATATATATTTTTCTATATATATATATACCCAAAGGGAGGGCCATGGCAGATCCCCCCCCTAAAAAAAAAACGTGGGGGTTTTTTGGCCTGTTTTATTTTCTTTGCGGTTTTTTGGGTTGGTCTCAAAGCAATGCCTTTTTTAAACCCCGTTTATGATAATCTTCAAGGAGGTTTATCACAAAAATTACCGTGGGAACAACTGTGAGCTGTGGGATCAGCTGGAGCTGTGGGAACAACTGTGGCTTGGGAGCAGCTGTGAGCTGTGGGAGCAGCGTGAGCTGTGGGAGCGCTGTGAGCTGGGGAACAGCTGTGAGCTGTGGGAGCACTATAGCTGTGGAACAGCTGTGAGCTGTGGGAGCAGCTGTGAGCTTGGGAACAGCTGTGAGCTGTGGGAACAGCTGTGAGCTGTGGGAAAACGCTGTGAGCTGGGGGGAGCAGCTGGAGCTGTGGGGCGCTGTGAGTTTTGGGGGGACAGCTGGAGCTGGGGGAGCAGCTTGAGCTGGGGACAGGGTGCCCCTGGATATCCAGGATACAGCAAGGGCTTTGTTTCATAGCGGGATTTTGTGGTATTAATTTTTACTCGAGAATCAGTGTGACGGGAAATTTACACAGAGAATTAGTGTGATGGAAATTACTCAGTGATTTGGGGTGAAGGAGTTATGGGGTTTTCGTTTTTGAGCACGAGTGAAGTGCGTCGTGTCGATGTTATTAGTTAAGAAATAATATGTATTTGTTTTAAAACTTTGGGTTTAAAAGGGGGGAAGAAATTTGGTGACTAAAGTGTCAATATACTAATATTCTGAAACAGTTGTTTTTTTCAGACCCTTAGTACTTAATATTTTCTGAATCTTTATTTTTTTTTCCCCACTTTTGTGGGTGGGGCAGCGAAATAGCCAGGATTGTGGACCCCTTTTCGGTTAACGTAAAAGCAAAAAGCTATAAAGGGGGGCGCACACTTTCCACATTCCCATCCCCAAAACAAATACTCCCCATATACCCTTTTCCTCTATGAAAGGTTGTTTAGCCTCGCATTTCTTTCTTTTTACTGTAGGCTGGACACCAAAAACAAAAAATTTTTCCCCTTTTTCCCGCCCCACACAGGTCAAAAATATTTTTTCTCCCCAAAACTTCTTCTGTATTTAGTTGTACTTTGTTCGTCTGCACTTAAACAGGATTCTGAAGTTGGTCATTGCTTATACTTCTTTTTGGGCCTCCCTTCTTTTTTTTTTCCATTTTTATACTTTTTCAAATTTTTTTCTTTAATTTCATTCCCCCTTCTCTTGTGTCCAACTCTCTTTTTTTTGCCTTAATCTCCTTTGTCTACACCTAACCCCCTGGTTCATAACTGTCTTTATCAGATTTTTCAGTAAAGCTTGTATCCATTTTTTTGTGTTTTCTTAATCACCTCTTTATATCCTTTTTACTAGGTCATTCCCATCTACTAAAAATACCCCAATACTTCCCTTTTCCCTCCCTTTTCCTATTCCTAACACTGGACGCTCCCATTCCTCAGTATGCTGCCCCTGGTGTTGCCGTGCCCAAACATTTTTACGGGACACTCATTTTCTATTTTCTGTAGATTATCAATTTCCTGTTTCGTTAAAATTTATTACATTAAATTCCCTGAGTACAGATGGTAACGCTAACTTTTTCCCGTAAATTTTCCCCATTAAGAATTTTTAACAACTTTTTTCAAGACACTATACGTCAATTTGCCATTTTTTGCTTATTAAATTTTTTCTTTTTGTATTTTGAAACAATTTTTCTTGGGCATTTATTTTGGTTTCCCTAAATAATTTATTCTATCTCTAAACATTTTTTATTTCCCAAATTTTCAGGTTTTCTTTACGTTTAAATACTTTTTACTTTTTATTTTTTTTTTTTTCAATCCTACTCCTTACTATTTCCCCTAACCCTTTTTCTACCCCGTTCGCCCCCTCTTACCTTGTTTCATTCCCTTTTCCGATCATTTCCCATACTATGTAACTTTTAAAATTCCGTCGTCCTGCAAAGAAAAAATGAGATATGCTAAAAAAGGGGTCCTTAAAACCCCTTCCCCATTTTCTAATACAGAATAATCCCAAAGCACCATTTAAAAAAAGGGGGTTTGTTGAGCCGTACCCCCTTGCCTAAATTCCCACGTTAATTTATCTCACTTCTTTCCCCGGGCCCTTTTAATTCTACCTTGGTCTTGTCTCTACATTTTTATTTTTCGAGAATTTAATTTTTTGGGGGGAATTTTTAGGGGGTATTTTTCTATCATTTTTTTTAATACTGCAAAGCCTTTTGGCATTGAAAAGGGAATAGGTTTCTTTATTTAAGGACCTTTCCCAAAATTTTCAAAAGAATAAATTTTTTTCTACCTGCCCCCGTGAATCCCGCTGTGTGTCTTTCCCTAAAAGGGCCCCAATATTTTTTTAAAAACGCCCTCTCCCCAATTTACCCCTTAGTTAGTTAGGTCTTAACCCAAATTTGGGTTCTAAACCTTGGTTAAAATTTTGTCCCTTACTTCCCATTGGGCAATTGTTCTAAAGCTGTTTTACTTTTCAAATGTTCGTCTTAATCTTTGAAATTTTTTTAAAAATTCGGTTTATTCAGTTCCCGGGGGCTTTTTTGTTTTATTTTAAACATTTAACCCGGCTTATGAAACTGTTTATTTCCAATTATCATCTCCCTGTATCTTCTCGCCCCATTTCCATGTTTTCTTTTTATTTGTAAGTCTTGTGTATTCCCTTTATTTTCCCCCCTTAATTTTGTAAATTAATTTTTCCCTTTTCCGCCTTATTTTTTGTAATTTTTAAATTTTCTTTTTTTTTCCACAATTTTTAAATTTTTTTTTTTTTTTTTATTTTTAATATTTTTGATTTTTTGTGTTTTTAAACCTTAGCCCTTTTCCCAAATAAACCTTTCCTCTTTTTTCCTTTTTTTATTAAATTTTTTATACTAAATTTTTTTTTTTCAATTTTTTTTCCTTATTTCTCTTTTAATTTTTTCTGTTTTATTTTCCTTCCTTTTTTTTTCCTTTTTCTTTTGTTTATATGATATCGTTTTTTCTTTTCTCATCTTTACTTTTCATTTCTCATATTTCTTTTGCCCCCCCTCCCTTTATCCCCCTTTTTCATTTCTCCCTTAGATTCTCCCCTAACTTTTTTTCATAGTACATTTTACTATTTTTCCTTTTTTTTTCCTCCACTTAAAATTTTAAATTTTTTCCATTTTCCCTACTCTTGTCTTTAAATTTTTTTTAAAAAAAATCCAATATTTTCTACTTTCTTTATTTTTTTCCACTACACTCTTTTTCTTTATCTTTTTCCTTTTCCTTTACCTGTATTACTATTTCTATCAAACATGGCTAACGTCAAAGTTTCCCCTTTCCCTGGGGTTTTTACCCTTTCCGGGAACTTTAAAAACTTTTCCGTCACCAAAACAAAACATTACACCTTTTTTCTTCTTACCCCTTTTTTCCCACATTTTCCCTTTGGGGTTTTTATCATTTTTAAAAAAATGTTTTTCCCTTTTAGTATTTCCACATTTTGTTAATTTGTTTTCCCTTTAAGCAAAATCCATTAAATCCCCATTAAAAAGATGGTGTTTTTTCCTGTTACTTCCATCTCTTGTTTCATTTATTGTTTCTCCTTACATTACGTAAGTAAATTTTCAAAACCTAAAAGCCATTTATTTTTCCCTTTTAATTTTAAAAAATTTTAATTTTTTTTTATTTATTTAATTTTATTTATATTTTTTAAATTTAAATTATTTTTTAATAATTAAATAATAATTTTTCTTAACATAATAATAAATTTTTATTTATAAATCTTTGGAGTAAATTTTTTTTTTTTTTTTTTTTTTTTTTTTTTTTTTTTTTTTTTTTTTTTTAAAAAATAATAAAATTTAAAATTTAAAGGGTTTTAAAAAAAAATAAAAAAATAAAATAAAAAAATTTTTTTTTTAATTATAAATTAATTTTATAACTTTTTAAACGCAAAAGCCCCGGGCCCCCCTTTTTTTTTTTTTTTTTTTTTTTTTTTTTTTTTTTTTTTTTTTTTTTTTTTTTTTTTTTTTTTTTTTTTTTTTTTTTTTTTAAAGGGCCCCGGACTTTTTTTGGGGGGTAGGGGGCCCCCCTCCCCCCCCCCTTTTTTTGGCCCCCCCCGGAAAAAAAAAAGGTCTTTTTTTTATTTAATTTTTCCTATTCCCAATATTTTCCCCCGTTTTAATGGGCTTCCATTTTGCTCAAGTGTAATCCCCATACGCGTTTCTTAGAAAACTACATGGAGCTAACATGGTCTTATGTTGATCCACCTGCGTGGTTGCACCCCTGAACCAGGGTGATCTTTTGTTGGGAGAAGGGGGCGGGGGAGGCATTTGTCTCAGCGCCCTGCTACCGAGAACAACAAAACACACCATCCATAATCACCTATTTTCTTCATTTATTCACTTTTTACCCCATTTTCCCTGATCTTAAATACTCACTATCGGGAGACAAGATTGTCATGGTCATGTTATAGTTATTTTTTAGCTGCACAACTAATGAACTAATGAGGCCTTAAATCACTTAAAGGAACTAAAATAAACCTATCAAATGGAAAAAAAATTGCCCAACATAAATAAGATACGGCAAAAGGAAATATTTTCGTTTTTGCTTCCGCCCCATTCCCCCATCCGCCCTCCAAGTTGTAATTTCTGCCAGTAATGGTCAAGTTAGGTTACTGTTACGTTACATTACGGTCAGGTTAGTTATACATAAACACAAGTAAAAGCTTATTAAATATATTTTATACTTATATATATATTATATATATATTTATATATATATATATATATAATATATATATATATATATATAATATATATATATTTTATATATATATATATATATATTTTATATATATATATTAATATATATAATTTTATATAATATATATATATATATTATATATTTAAAATATTTTATATATATATATATATATATATATTATATTATAATATATTATATATATATATATATATATATATATTATATATTTTATATAATATATATATATATATACTAAAAGCAAAGCCGCCCTCAGGGCGGACTTTTTGGCTAGCTCCTGCGGAAGGCTATTGGTGGGCCCTTGGCCCACCACCTGTGTTTGTGGGCCTTTGGCCCACCAAACAAAAGACTCTCCAGATAGCCCCTTTAAAATTTCCTGAAATCATGGATGTAGAAATGTATGTATTAATGCCTTACCCAAACACCCCCCACCCATTCACTCACCCATTACCCTCAACCCCCACCCATTCACTCACCCATTACCCATCACCCACACACCCCTTCACTCACCCATTACCCATCACCCCCCACCTATTCCTCACCCCCTACCCATTCACTCCCCCCATCACCCCCCACCCATTACCCCTCACTCTAACATCAAGGTTTCCCCAAATTTTCGCAACCCACATTTTTTTTTCACAATTCCGCTAATAGGCTACTATAAATAAAAAAATAAAAAAGTGATCGGATTATCTAATAAGTGGGCTTAAAATGTGCCCCTGGTCGAGCTGGTTCCAAAACTGTGCCATATGATGGGATTGTGCGACGGGGGGCGCACCCATCGCGGACACACACACACACACACAGACACACATTTTCGCTTTTATTATTATTATTATAAATATAAATTATATATATATAATATATATATATATATATATAAATATTAAAATTATATATATATATATTATATATATAATAATATATAATTATATATATATATATATATATATATATTTAATATATATATATTTGTTCGAGCGAGACAGGAGTTGTCTAGAGGAATGAGTAGCGAGAAAAAAAAACGCCCAAAACCCATAACAAAAAGGTGAGGAAAAAAAGAAAAAAAAAAATTTAAATAATATCAAAATACCTTGTAGCAAGGAGTTAAGAGATCTTGTTTTTGAAGCACAAACAGAGATGACAAAAGAAATGCTTATAAAAAAATGCCCAAAATATGACAAACAAAAGTAATTAACCCTAGAAAAAAAACACAAAAAGAATACTAAGAGAATTTCACCACCGGGTAGAAAGCTAATAATAATAATGTGAGTTGATGACTAGAGTCCCCGGTGCTAATTTGATGGTTGGTACTTACAAAAGGCAAAAGAATGGGTTACTGCTATTTTCCTCGGAGGTAAAAACGTTTCAGCATTACAGATGACTGCTAACAAAGAAAACGGGGTTTTTATAAATGCCCTCGATTTTGCCGGGGCTGTTCATCAGTTTGAGTCGAAAAAAAACCGGCGAGATCCGGAGTAGTTCCGGTCCCCTTCCTTCGTGTTGTTGAGGAAGGGTAGTTAGTGGTCCCCGGGAGTGTGGTGTTGTGTGGTGTGGTTTTTGGGGTGTGTGTGTTCACAAGGGGGGAGGATGGGGCGGGGGCTTATGATACCTCCCCCCATAAGCCGACCCACTGGGAAGAAGTGGAGTGAGGAGTTGAACGGGTCAAGGTGAGCTCTAGGTGGAGAGAGAGCGTCTGCAAGATTTTTGTCGGTCCCTTTGTGTGGATGTGGTCAGGTTGAAAGGTTGGAGGAAAAAGACCATCGGAAAAGGGTTGTTTGGTAAATTTGCTCGATTTGGAAGGACAGGGGTTTGATCAGTGTAGATTTTAAAGGGATTTGACTTGGCTGGAGATAACACTGAAATTTTTGTACCGCGAGACGATTCCCGGGATTTTTTTCTCGATGGGTGTCCCGCTTTTGGTGGATTTTTGAACTTGGGGAGGGGTATCCCAAAGGGGGTGAAAAACCCCTCCACCTTTGAAGAGTACAGCTCCTAAGGGGGGTGTGCTGGCATCTGTTTGCAGAGCAAAGGGTTTGGGCAAGTCGGGAGCGATGGACGGGACCGAGAAGGAAATTCTTAAATTGGTTGAAAGGCGGTTGGCAACGCCGTCCAGTTGTAGGCACCCCCCACTAGTGACCCGGGGGAGAGGGACGGTAGCGGCCCAAAATTGGGACAGAATTCCCCGGTAGAAAACCCTGCCAACCCGAAAGCCCCGTAGGGCCTTCCGAGAGTGGGGGAGGTACTCCAAGAGGCGGAGATGTTGGCCTTTTTGGGTTATTTGGGCCCTTTGGTCCCACTCGTGTCCCAGGTATGTCACCGTGGCTCGGCTGAAGGTGGTCTTGGCCAGTTTATGGTCAGTTGTGCCCCCTGAGCTGGAACATTTCCCCGGAGTTTTAGAAGGTGCTGCCCCCAAGCTCTGTAAAATCCAGAATGTGTCTAAGTATACAGAACTCCAGCCAGATCCTGTAAAAAGTAGTCCAGCCTTTGGAAGGTAGAAGGGCTTCCTACCCCAAAAAGGAAGGACTCTATTGAAAAGCCCAAAAGGGTGGATGAAGCGGATATTTTTGGGGCCCTTTTCCGTAAGGGGTATTTTGGTTTTTCCCCTTCGTAGAAATTTTTTTTATAAAATTTAGTCTGCCCCCCTTTTGCGTGAGATCTTTATTCTTGGGGGAGGGTGGCGCCAAAACGTACAGCTTTTCCCTCGCGGTAGTCCGTGCAGAGGCGCAGTTGTCCATCCCCCTTTGGGGGGACGAGAAACAGGGTTTGACGCCCAGGGAGGTGGGAATGCCGCCCCTGCGGAGTAGAAAATCCACCTCTTCCCTCACGGTCACATTTCCGAGGATGTAGTCGGTAGGGGGGTTGACAAAGAGGAGAGGTTCCGGGGAAAAGCTCGACATCGGGGGAGGTCTGTTACAAAATTTGGATATCGCCAAGGACATCTTATGGTTTAGCATAATGGTGGTTATGTCTCTCCTGTGAGGGAAGTGGGGTTTTTAGGTAATCTCGGTTTACCAAATAGGGTTTGATTTTTTTTCACAATCTGTACCTTTTACAAGGGTGGTGGTATTTTCGGGTACAAAAAATGGTGCAAACTGGCATTGTTTTTGAATCAGGTATTTTTTTTTGTATCAGGTGAAAAGGTTTGGTTACTCTTGTATAATTTCAGTAGTTAAGTAAATTAGTGGTGTTTTTACGGGGGGTCGGGTTTGTTATGATATAGTTTTTACTGCCCTTCTTACTATGTTTAAGGACCAGGTTTTTAGCTTGTAAAGGGAACCAAAGCGGGAATAAAAGCGGGATTGGGTCACCTTCATTGAATGTTTTTACTTCAGTTTACTATCAAAGTGTTTTTTTATTACCCTTAGCGTTTGAGATTGTTCGAGAAAAATGAGGGGCTTGGTAAGAGTATTCTTAAGTTTTCAATGTTTTTGAGGATAGTGAAAGTTACTGGTAGTGTTTTTTAGCATCTGTCTTTGTTTACCTTAAGTGGCCCCCTAACCTTACGACCAAAAAATAGCTCAAAGGGGAGCAACCCAAGGGACTCGGGGTGTCTCCCGTAGGCAAATAGGACGAAAGGAAAGGCTTCGCCCCCATTTTGGTCCTTGTCTGACAAACTTGCGGAAAAGTGCCTTAAGGGTCTGGGACATCCTCCAAAGCACCTTGTGTTGAGGAGGGTTTATGCGTAGATAGAGTCGGTGTTTCCCAAAGCTCTGCCAGAACTCTGCAAAGGACCGCTCGGAAATTTGTCCCGCGGTCATTTAAATTTTCTCTAGGTATGAAAAAGGTGTAAACTTTAGTGATTTTTGACACAATTTTTTGGGCTGTAATGTTTTTAATTTGGAAAGCCCGGGGGTTTTCGGGTGGTTGGCACAAAATAGGAGGTGTATTGGTTCCCTCCCCTTTTTTGGGCAAGGGCCAACGTGTCAATGATGATCTTTTAAAAAGGTTTCCCCCGGCACTTGGATGGTTGGAGTGGGTTTGGGGAAATTTGGTTGGGTTTTTTCCTAAATCTGGCAAGTGTGACATAAATTTATCATTGAAGTTATGTCTTTTTTTAATCCTGGCCAGTAAAAATATTGATATTTTGTCAAAGTTTTTTTAAAATTCCTATGTGACCGGTTTGTTCCCTGAGCGATCTCCATGTTTGGCCCTAAAGTTGATGGGAAATACAATTTGGTGAACCTCAGCCAAGTGGCATATCAAAATTATGCAGTTTGAATGCCTCATAAAAACTTTGCCCTGGAAATAAAAAAGGGGAATGATGATTGATCTTTAGGAATGGTTTGGGCATGGACCCAGACAGGTAATCGTCTCGTTGAGCCTCAGCAGAGTTGTTCAAGAATCCTTTCCAAAAAAATTAGTTAGGCGTTTGGGATGGTAGTTGAAAGGGCTAGGGGGGTTTGAGCATTTTCTTGGGCTGTGACGGGTAACGGCACTTGGAAAAAAAATTTGGCTGCTCCTTTTCCTGGAGCTGTGGGGTTGTATGGTAAAGGGGGTTATTTTGACAGGGGTGGAAGCTAACTCACCACCAATCGTTAGCAACAGGAAGTTAGTATGAGTGGGGAAGACTTTTCCTCACTGACAGGGAGGTTAACTCCCTTTAACAAGCGGACAACAAAGGGCACCCTAGCCCAAAGGGACGGGGGGAAAATCTGGTGAAAAATCCTTGAGGTACCCTTTCCCCTGTATACTTCCCTTCTATCCTGGAAGTGCAGATTTTAAGAGGGTTTTATTGGGGAAGCAGTATCCCCCCATAAGGAGGGGCGCTCCTAAGCAGAGTCGAGGGAGACAGTACCTTTTGGGCCCGAAGGGGTTTTAAAGGATCATAAAAAAAGGAGTGGAATATTGTGTTCCGAAGCAAATGGGTTTTGAAAAAATGCCCCTTTTAGCTACTTTCACCTAGGGTCAGGGCAGTCTTATAGGGGGCAGTTTTCTTACAGAAAAAGCAGAACAACTTGGGGTTGGAAAACCCTATTCAGATTTCCATCCTTTTATAAATTTTCACCTGAATTTCAAGGACTGGCCCTTTTTCTCTCCCGAGGGTACAGGGGGATGTACTAAGGAAAAAACATCGCTATTTTAGCAGCTTTGAGTAGGTTTTTTCATCCTTGTCTGTAATTGCAACATATTGAGCGGATATTTTTCGTTTTTAAATTCCCCGTGCTACATATTTTTCCCAAACGTCATAAAGGGGGACTGATGAGATTGGCCAGTTTTTAAGGCTCTGAATTTTTTTGAGGCAAATTCTAGGTAAATTTGACCAGTATTTTTTTTTCATGTTGCGGGAAATTTTGTCGTATCTTTTCTGGGGTGACCACGTAAGCTGTAGGTATAGCATCTTTAACTACTCATAATCGGCATTATCCTGCACACTGTCTAGAAAGATAACCTTTCCATTAAAATTTTGGCTGACAAACCAGGTCCAATCCCCTTTAGGTCCCCCGAAAATGCGTGGCAGAGGGTTCGAACTTTAAAGAAAACTTTAGGATCGTAATCAGAGAACTGGGGTAAAAAAAGGCAAAATTTTTTTTAATTTTAAATTTTTTGGGGGTTTTAGTGGCGTGACCTTTTTTCTGCAGTCGAGGACTTTTTAAATGATGTTCTCTATCATGTTCTTTTTTTGCTCTTTCACGCTCTTTTTTTGCTCTTTCACGCTCTTGTATTTGTAATGGTATTCGCGGGCGAGAAAATTTTTTTTCTCTTCAGTTTTTCCCATCATGTTTTTTTCTCCTCTTTCACGCTCTTTTTCTGGTCTTTCGCTCTTTTTTTGCTTTTCACGCTTGTATTTGCTGGTATCGCGGTCGGAACTTTTATTCTCTTTCCGTTCTCTATCATGTTCTTTTTTCCTTTCATATTAATTCATTTTTAATGCCCATTTTCACTTTTTCCCCCCTTCTAGGAGAATACTGTGTCTGAAGAAACCCTAGAAGTGGTGGTTTTTGACTGAGGGTCGTTATTTTTTTCCCTAGTGGTTTAAAATGAGTGTCATTTAAATTCCTTTTGATCATGAGTGAAATGGATGCTAAAATTAGCGGCAATATACTTTAGCTATCTTTAGTAACTCTTGCAGCTTTTAATTCTGCGCAGAGGGATTTCGACAAACTCTTCCGCACAAAAAACCCATGATTAGTTAAAACAAAATTAAGAACCACAATAGGGTTAGAAAAGGATGCCCAAAGGGGGTATTTCAGGAAAAACACTCGACTGAACTACCCTGACATGAATTTGATAGGGGGAAGGGCCCCTGGGATGTTCACTTCGAAGGATATAACGAGGGCCGGGAGAAGTACCAAGAAGCAAAAACCCACAATACGCACACAAGATTGGCATAAATCTCAAAGTTTGAGTTTTGAACTGGTCAATTCATAATCGAGTGAGTTAACTAGATTTGGAACTCGCTGGTTCCGTGAGAAAAGTGAGTCAGTATAGTTTGCGGGGGGGAAGTGTCCTATTGGAAAAAAATCAACAGGAATAAGGTAATTTTAAACAGTGTGACGAAACTGGAAAAGGCCCCTAACCCCGGCCTTCGTGTAGTAGTATTTAAAGGCACAGCTATCCAACGCTCCCTCATGAGCACACGTAAAGTAATAAAACCCCCCAAAATAGACACAGTGAACTCTCAAACAAAAGAAAATACCCGGGGGAAAAAACAGAAAAAAAATAATATCACTGAAGTGAGATTAAAAAATAAAAACCCCAAAGGTTTTTATTAAACCCGGGAAGGGCCCCCAACTTCGAGGAGACATGAGTTTTTCTAGAGGAATGATAGCGAGACTGAAACGCCCGAAAACTAACAAAAAAGGTGCGGAAAGAAATAGATTAAAAATAAAAATTTAATAATATCAAAAAATCACCTTGTAGCAAGGAGTTAAGATGACTTGCTTTTTAAGCACAAACAGAGATGACTAAAAAAAAGCTTATAAAAATACCAATATGTAATAAACAAAATAAATTTAACCCCGAGAAAAACACAAAAAGAATACAAAAAGAAATTTTTTACCACCCGGTAGAAACTAATAATAATAAAGTGAGTTGATTGAGTAGTCACCGGTGCTAATGTTGACTGGTTGGTATCACTTAAAGCACAAGAATGGTGTTTTGTATGTTCCTCGAGGGTAGTAAAGCTTCAGCTAATACAGATGACTGATAACAAAAAAAAACAAGGTTTTAAATCCCTCGTATTTTTGCCTGGGGGTGCTTCACTCAGCTTTTAGTCGAAAAAACCGGGGAGTCCCGGAGTAGTTGGTGCTTCCTTCGTGTTATTGAGGAAAGGGGAGTTAGTGGTAATCCGGCAGTGTGTGTGTGTGTGGGGTTGTGTGTGTGTGTGTGTGTGTGGTGGGTGTGTGTGTGTGTGTGTGTGTGGTGGTGTGTGTGTGTGTGTGTGTGTGTTGGTCACACAGGATGAGGATAAGGGGAGGCTTAGATAAAATATTATATATTAAATAAATTAATATATTAATATAATAAAATATATAATATATAATAAATATATATGTGAGTTTTTCCTCCCCCCTTGATCACTTGGGGGAAAAGGAAAGATCCTCGGTGGGACCCCGGCAATGTCGGGGCAGAACACCATGTCCCCGCCGATGGTGGAGGGGCCACTGGTGGAGGGAGGTGGGTAGGTGAAGATTTTGGTTTTAAGAAATGGTGATCTTTATTTTGGGGGCCTAGCCTTTTTTTGCTGGGAGAGTCTTATAGCTCCTCAGTGTATCCAAGTGTTGGCCTTGAAGTCCCGAGCCCTGCTAACTGAGGGTCATACCCACCCCATTTCTGCAAGGGTCTGCCAACGCCTCATTTCCAGGTTGTAGCAAGACCAACCCTCCCGACCCAAAACCGACCAAAAACCAGCCCTTCGAGACCAAGGGGCCACCCTCCAGCCAAACCAAGGGGCCCCCCGAACCAAGACCCAAACCAACCTCCGAAACAGACAAAGACCAAGAAAGGGTATGAATTTTTTTTTTTTTAAATATGATATTTCTGAATTTTTTTGGTCCGTACGGGGAAAACTAAAAATTTATTGTCTGTCCTGTTTATAAGGGGAATGGTTTTTTTTTTTTTTAAAAAAAATTTTCTTTTTTTCCCCATAATAAAAAAAAATTTGAAATAAAAACCCGGACCCCCTTAAAAAAAAACATTTTTTCCCATA
>JACEEZ010023053.1:5000-35000 GCA_016584305.1 Chionoecetes opilio
TCCCCCCAGGCGAACGCCAGCCTCGGGAAATCCTTACTTTTAAACACGGGGCTTACGCCAAACCCCTGGTGAACCCCAGGGTGGGGGAGTGAGTGTTCGCCAGCGCTAACCTTTCCTATTCTCGCTGACTCTGCGAAAGGCGTTTGAAATCGGGGGAAATTAAAATTTGTTTACATTACAGCGACACCACTGCTCGAGGACGATTTTTGGTCTCAAAGCAACTCCTATATCCACTTGGATAAGGGGATGTCATTGCCCTCATCAAGGAGTATTTTGAAGGCATAAAGACAAAATCCCAAATTATTCCCGTGTTGCTCTTGTAGTACTTTTTTTCCAGAAGTACTGTTTTTGAAAATTTAAAGTTTTCACCTGAACAACGAGCAATAATATGTCATATGCTCCCTAAGGCAGTTGTGATTTTAACCATTAAGCTTATTTACACCTAACTCGTGCAAAGCTAGGGTATTGTTCGGTAGTGGGCACCAAAAGTCCTAGGTTTCTTACCTACATTTACATACGGTACCCCCGTAGTATAGTTTTAGCACGCTGGGCCCCCAACCGAGAACCCCGGGTTAATCCCCGGGCGGAGAAAAGATAGATGGGTGGTCTTTTTAAAAACCCGAGCCCTGTCCCCCCAGCAGTGAATGGGTACCGGGTTTACCCGGGGGTTTGTGCCCCCCCTCCCGGGGGGGGCTTTGGGGCCAAAATTAAATTTCTGCAGCGGTAGATCAACGGGTTGAGGGAAATTATCCTTAAAAAACAAACAAACAAACAAAAATCTCGTGAGAAATTTTTCATTTTGATATTTGAAACCCCCTTTCCCATGGGGCAATGAATAATAAAAGGTGTTTCATGTATACCCAAAATCTACCGTTTTTCAGCATAAACTGTTAAATTAGGTTAAATTTGATTAGATTTGAGGTGGGTTGGGGTTTAGTAAATACAAAAAAAAAAGAAAATGCCCAAAACTATGGCATGCGAAGGGGCAATTAAGGTTTGCGGGGGGGGGCGGGCACCCCCACCTGTAAACAAAATTAATTCCCACAAAAACGGTGCGATTCATTTAAACCATCAAAATATTCAGGAAAACTAAGTTTCGACCTCGAAATCAGTAATGCCCCCTTCCAAATTTTACCAAAGATAGTTGATATTTAAATTTAAAAATCCTCAATTATCTAACGGGAACAATATTTTATTAACTTTCCCGTAGTGAATTATTAAAAAATAATCACCACTTTTAAACCCAAAATGCAACAGTCGATATTACTTCCCGTAAATTTTATTATTGAAAATAATTACCCCGCTTAACCAACATGAGCAATCGATCATACTTCCGTATCGATATTAAAAATCATCACTTTTTAATTTGGGGTTTGGGCCCTTTGTTGATAGGTTTTAAAGTGGTTGGTTAGTGAGTCTAAAGGGAGGGGTTTGGTTAGGAGTTAAAGGGAGGGAGTTAATATTTCCTATCCTATAGGTTACAGGGTGTTTCGTACAAAATTCTTTTGTAGCCCGGTTTTTTAGTTTTTCGTACACTGACTTTTTGTTTTTTCGTACATTCGTGATGTCGTTTCGTAACTCTAGTTTAAAATCTGAGCTGGTGTAGAAACGACTATGGTTTTTTTATAAATATGAAAAAACTTTTTGGTGTATAATCACGGTTTACAAACAAAATTTTGTACGAACTACTGCCCCGTCCTTACACTCTCCTTCCTACTAAAAAATCTATATCTCGAAATAGTGATTTTCGACGGAAACTCATGAGATGTTTTTTCAGAAATTTTTTAGGTAAAAGAAACCTTTATCTTTAACCTAAATCCCCCCCTTAACATGCTACACCTATCAATATTTCCAGTAGTTTTATGAATAATTAAATATCGTTTACACTTTAACCTAAACCCGTACAACTATCAGTACTTCCCGTAGTGATTGGGTCATTAAATATTTCACCCCTTAACCAACCGCTACACACTATCAGATACTCCGCAGGATATAAATCATTTAAAAATAGTTAACCCCTTAACCAAATGCTACAAACAATCATACTTCCAAAGGCAATTTTGAGTTAATCATTTAATCTCATTTACCACTTTAAAAGTACAAAGACAAAACAAATATGGTTTTTATATAAAACATTGGAAAAGTTTTCAGTATGTTTATTACCCAAAAACTTTTTAAATTCCCAAACCCGTCTCGTCAGGAAAAATTAGGGGTCTTTTTGTTTTCACAGTTTGTTGGCAATTACCATTCTGCTTTGGGGTGGATCAAGCGCTTCTATTCTTCAAAATTAGCAGTGCGTCCATAATCTGGAAAAAAATATATGAAAAAAATATAAAAATCTTTCATTCATTTTAAAATTTTTGTAATGATTTTAAAACAGAGAAAATAAATCACCCAAAAATAAGTACAGATAAATTAAACAATTTTAAACTATTATGAAAAGTTTCGTCCCCAAAAACAGTAATGCGCATAAAAGAAAATTTAGTTAGGTTAGTGAACTAGCAAGGGGGGTCCGGGGGGCACAGGCCCCTAGTTATTCAGTAGGGTATTGTTCAATATGAGTATTGGTTGAAACTGAAAATTACCCTTCTAATTGTAAAAAAGTTGTAACTCATTTATTTCATCTGATTAACCAAAAAATAAAGGGATAATGTTTTACCTAGGACCCGAAATTCCCCACACAATTGGGAGCATGGTTTGTTTCCTTATTGATTCTGGAAACTTTCTCTCAATGAGCTTCCATCGCAAATCATTTCTTTGGGGATATAAAAAACATCCTTTTTCGGGGGGAGAGAGACAAATGTTTATGTGCACCTCCCTTTCTTCCCCTGGACCTGCATCGCCTCATTTTCCCCTTTCCCCGGACACTTTTAATGAGGATTTGACTTTTGTTAGGTTAAAACATGGGTTAGGTTTTGAGTGTATACACTCCCCCAGGAAGGGGGGTGTATGGGAGGGGATCAGTCAATTCGTTCACAAGTCATTTCGTACACCAAGATTCGTACACCAAAAAATTTTTTCGTAGTCTTATGAAACCCTGTCGTTTTGTTCACTCACCAGAGTTGAAAATTTACTTTTCTAAAGGGTTCGAAACGAATACGTATGTATGCAAAAATCAAATATGTACGAAACGACTAACAAAACCCGGGTAGAAAATCCCCGTAACAGTGGGTTAGGTTAGTTAATTTATTCTCCATATGTACAGGGAGTTTCGTACCGGGTTTTTTTTTGTTTTTTGAATGTTTTGAGTTTTGCGTACAAGTGAGTCGTTCGTAACCTATAGTAAATTTTAACTTGACTGAGGTAGAAACGATAGGTTTCATATAACTACGAAACAACTTTTTTTTTTGGGCTCAATCTATGGTGTACGAAACAAATTTTAAAGAACTGACTGCACCCCTTCCTATACACTCCCTCCTACAAAGCATTTATATTCCGAAAATAGTGATTTGCGACGGAAACTATGAGAGAATGTTTCTCAAAAACTATTTAAAGGAAACAAAAACCATACTCCCAAAGGTTAGAGAATTTGGTCCTAGTGTAAAAATTTACCAAAAAAAAACTAATTTAGGGGGGCACCATATTTTAAGCCGTTCACGGGGAATTATGAGGGTCAGAGGCCTCTGACATAGCTCAAAGTAAAGGGGCCCTCACCAAAAAATAACCCGATATTTTACAAAAAAAAACCCCTTCAAATTTATCTGTTACAACAGAAAAAAAATATTTTAGTGGCGGGAGCAAAGATTCATAGTCCGTCTACAAATTCTTATGGGGTGAGGGACTCTGATATAGCTCAAAGTAAAAATTTTCCCTCACCAAACATCCAATGTATACATTTATTTTGCAATATGGTCCCCTAAACCAATAATTTGGACAAAAGGAAAATACACTCCCTCGGGGGGGGGTGGAGGTGTCTGGTGCTGTCAGCTGCGTTGGAACCTCGATGGTGTTTTTTAAAAAAAATATCATGATTATTTTTTCCCTGAAAGAACTTCCATACACTATTTACCGCGCAATAGGTTTCCTATCTCATAAATGCTTAGTAGTATTTAAAAATATAAATGAATCAAAAAATGTTGATCGCCCGGGGAGAGGGACTCTCCCAGAACTCACGTTGCCAGGGGTATCCAATACTTCTCCTTCGCAGCCTGGCGGAGCAGCGCCCGGCGGGGCGCTCGGGGTTTAAAAGTAAGAAATCACTGAGCGCCTGGGGAAAGATTTTAAAAGTACGTCCCTCGTTCCCCTCTCCCCCCTTCCCCTCCCTCACTGAAGCGAAACACTTTTTTTTTTTTAAAAGAATTGTCAATATATGGAGCTTCCTAGCACAAGTAGTTTAATAGTAACACGGTTGAGGCGGTTAAGAACAAACTAGATAAATACTTAGCTCAACTGCCACCTGATTACTTCGGGCCCCACGTAAACTCTTTTTTTTTTTTTTTGTAGCGTTACTTTAGTTTAGAATATATGTCTCCCTTTAAACTTTTCCCAAAAAAATTCCATGGAAATTTTTTTTCTGTATGGGGGTTTTTTTTTTTTTTACTTTTTTTTTTCCTACCCGGGTCGGGGGGGGAGAGTGGGTGGGGAGGAGCTTTAACTTTCTATTCTTTTACCTCTAAACGTAGAAATATAGTCTAGAAAAATAGTCACACAGGCGCCCCGTTTGGCCCGTAGGGTTTTTTGTCGGATTTCCTTTTTATTCCCTCCTCTCCCCTCCCTTTGCCCCCCACTCCTGCAGGACGGGGTTAATGAAGGCTAAGGAATAGTGGATTGTGTCGGATAGTCCTTTTTTTTTGTCCCATTTAGCTACCGACACTGCCCCCCACGACCGCTTTTGCCCTTTTTTCCCCGCTTAATGCCAGACCGACCCCGACACCCCTCCCCTTTATCCCCTACATTGGTGTGTGTGTGTGTGTTTGGGGGGAATGGGGTGTGTGTGTGTGTGTGTGGTGTGCGTGGGCGATGTTGTGGGGGTTTTAGAATTTTTCCAATTTTTTTGCTTCTTTATATTTTTTTCCTTTTCACACAAGATATATTCAAGTAAAGGCATTTCCCTAATACGCTGACCACATTCATGTATTCTACCGGTGCTGTCTGTCTGTCGTCTGTCTGTCTGTTTGTCTGTCTGTTCCTTGTCGTTGTAACTTCATCTTTCTCTTAAATTTATTAAATCTTATACTTTATTATCTTGTCATTTCTCGTCCATCAACTCATACTGCTTCTTTTTGCTTCACCTTTACACTTACTCCCCCCTCCTCCCCCCTCCTTCCTCCTCCTTCCTCCTCCTCCCCCCCTCCTCCCCCTCCAGGCTGTTCCCCCATCGCGTGTTCTCCTGGAAATCGCTGTTCAAATGACTGAAAATGAACAACAGACGTGATAGAGTTTGATAAAAAAATAAGGAACACAAGTTAATGTCGTGGTCTTCCTTCCCCTCCCCTTCTCTCTCCTTCTCTGTTCTTCTCTCTTCCCCCTTCTACCCTCTTTTAGTATTCCTTCCTTCCAATCCCTTCTTAAACCCCGCTTTCCTTATTTCCTTCATTCCTTCTTTTAGCTTTCTTCCCATTCCTTATCCTTCCCATCCCTTTCATAACCCTTCCTTCCTTATTTTCTTTACTTCCTCCTTTTCTCAGTCCTATTCTTCCTATCCTTCTCACCCCCTTTTCCTTGTATTATTTCCCTCCTCTTCATTACACTCTTTCCCACTTTCCCTTGTACCTCTCACTTCCACTTAGTCTACCTGTCCTCCCCCCCTCCCCTCTCCCTTCCTCCCCTTCCCTTGCTCTTCCCCCCTCCTCCCCCTTTCCCTTTTCCTTCCTCCCCTCTCTCCCCTTCCTCTTCCTTCCTTCCCTCCCTCTCCCCTCCTCCCCTCTCCCCTCCTCCCCTCTCCCCTCCCTCTCCCCTCTCTCCCCTTCCCTCCCCTCTGATCATTGTTCTTGACAGGTAAATGTTTCTCGCAGCTCAGGTGAACAATTTGGAGGTGGAGGTGGAACATTTACGTGTGGTTTGATTTTTTGGGCCCCAAAGTGTCAGGTGGAGTCGCACTTGTACCACCTGTTCCTTGAAGAATTGTTCCTTAAGTGCCAATTTTGTTAAAGTGATGACTCCTTTATTGCGCGTTTTATTTTTTACGCATTTGTTTTGTACTTTTTTATTTATTTAATTATCTTTTTTTTATTGTTTTCATTTTGTTTATAATTTTTACGGTCTCGATTTTTTCTTTTTTTCTTTCCTTTTTTTTCGGTATTCATTTACAATTTTTTTCGTGGTTTTGTTGCTTTTCATTTAATTTTAATTTTGATTTGTTACTTTATATTTCTTTCATTGATCAATTTACCTATTAATACATTCATTTAATTCCTTCTAGGTTTTCTTTACTCACTCATTCACTACTTCAATTATACATTCCCTTGTTTCCTTCAATCATTTCATTCATCCATCCTTCCTTCTATCAACCATTCGTTACTTCATTCTCTTCTTCCTTACTTCCCTCCTTCCTTCCTCTCATTCTTGTCCTCATTTCCTTACACGATCTTCCTTTGTCTTTCCCTCCTTCCCTTCACTTACTCAGAGAGAGAGAGAGAGAGAGAGAGAGAGAGAGAGACAGAGACAGAGACAGAGACAGAGACAGAGACAGAGACAGAGACAGAGACAGAGACAGAGGACAGAGACAGAGACAGAGACAGAGACAGAGACGAGACAGAGACAGAGAGAGAGAGAGAGAGAGAGAGAGAGAGAGACAGAGACAGACAGAGACAGAGACAGAGAGAGAGACAGAGAGACAGAAACAGAGAGAGAGAGAGAGATAGTGGAAAATTTCACTTGTTATACCCACTTTTTTATATCCCTCTCTCAAAAAGCAATCATATAACGATTTTCTGCCCCATAAAGCAGGGAACTATTGCTGCGCTGATTAATACCGTTATAAAACCCCCGAACAGCTCCATAATAGCTCCCAAAAAAGTATACCACAAGTAACCCCCCACCCCTTGCCCCCCTTGCCCGCCCCCCCTTTCCCCCCCTTGTCCCCCTCCCCTTCCCCCCTTCCCTCCTCACTTGCCCCTCTTCCCCCCCCCCCCTTCCCCCCTTCCCCCCCTCACCTTGCCCACCCCCTCCCCCCCTCTTCCCCCCCAAATTCCCCCTCCCCTTGCCCCCCCCCCTGCAAACTAGCCAGGGGGGGGGGGAAAACAGAAGATAAGTTTATTAGATAGATTTTAATTTAGAAGATGAAACCTGGGAAAGGAAGATAGCCTCGGCGTTATAGGCTCAACGAAACAAAAAATTATATATGAAAAAAAAAAAAAAAAAATAGTGCTTTATTTCCCCTCCTCTCCTTCCCCTTTTTCCCCCCCCCCCCCCTCCCCCCAAACCCGGGTTTTTTTTCCCCCCCCGGCCCCCCCCCCCCTTTTTTTCCCCCCTTCCTCCCCTTTTTTTTATTCCCCCTCTCCCCTTCCTCTCCCCCCCTCCATTCCACAGTGAAATAATTCTGGGGACTAAAAACTCACAATAATGGTCTAGTGCATTTTTGTGTTTTGATGTGGCGTGATGTTTTTTTTTGTCCCGTTTATGATTTATATTGGTTGTGTGTTTTTTTATGGTGATTCGGGTTCCCAATTGGTTTTTTTTATAGTAGGGGGTTTTTTATTAGCCCCTTTTATTGGTTTGGGTTTTGACCCCAGTGGTTTTCCCCGGGCCCCGATTGGTTGTTTGGTGCCATGGTTTTTTTTTTTCTCTCTCTCTCTCTCTCTCTTCCCCTTTTCGTTTGAGCGTGACAAAAGTGATTACGTTGTGTTCCAGATTCACTTTGAGGACGAGGGCCCCGAATAAACTCTTAATGTTTTGCTCTTTTTCACTTTACTGCAACTTTACTTTACCAAAAAACTTTTCGGGAAAAAATATTCAAAAACCAAATTTTTTAAAATTTCTCCCCAAAAAAATGAAAAGAAAAAACACCCGGGGTTTTGGGATATCTAGGGAAAAAATTATTTTTTTTTAAATTTGTGTTTGGGTTATTAATATTTCGCCTACACACATACTACTAATATACACACTACTACTAACTATATACTACTACAAAACACTACACACAAATACACACAAAAATTTAAAACACAAACACACTACACACACACAACACACAAACACACACTAAACAAAACAACAAAAAAAAAACACACAAACACTAAAACTCAAACTACAATACACTACACTACTAATACAAAACAAATACACTATAACAACTCTATATTTTACATCTATAATACTACAATTTTTCTATACTACTACTACTTTTCTACACATAATACAAACCCTACTACACCCCCTTTCTTACACTACTAATACTACTACTACCACCACTTTTTAGATAGGAACATTTCTCCGACATGTTTTATTTTTAATGAATTATTTGAGAAATCGGGGTGCTAGAATTATATGGAATGGTCTTCAAGGATCTATACAAAATCGATACTGGTGTAAGACAAGGAGGAATTTTGTCGCCATTACTACTTAAAATATATATTTATGATTTTCTCAGGGACATATCCAACCTTGACGTAGGATGTAAATATGGATCATTTAGAATGAATATTATAGCGTATGCTGATGACATAGTTTTACTTGCTGACTCATAATAACTTAGAAACATTATTAGATGTATTTGAAAGTAAAATTAAAAGTTTGAACCTAAAGGTAAATCATTCAAAATCTAAATGTATGGTCTTTCATGATGTAAATAAGAAGAAATGTAAGATGAAGGGATATATAAAGCACTATAAAAAAGTTAAGAAATAAATAAAAAAAAACATGATACGGCGAGTGTATCCTGCTGAGTGCCCCTTTCTACCCCGCACTCCTCGTCAGGATGGACAAGCCAGTCCTCGTGCCGCACGCCAGCAGCACTAACACTCTCCTCTCTTTTTTCAAAGCATTTCTCTGACGGGCTCAAGCTAGCCCGTGGTCCTCCCTGCTGGAGGCCCGATAAAAAAAATTAAAAAAAGAGAAAAAAAGTCACTATAAAATCGTGGAAAATTACAAGTATGTAGGATATTATTTGTCATTCAATTTTTGTGATAAAATAGATGTAGAGCAAAGGCTTCAAAGTTTTTACAGTAAATTTAACACTGTCTTGCGTAGGTTTAAAGGAATCAATTCAAAAGCATTACTTTTTCTATTCAAGTCATACAGTATTCCTATCTAGGGTCTTCCAATGTGGAATTTATGTAAGATTAACTCGAGTTATATATTTAAAACATTTGAGATAGCTTATACAAATGCACTTAAGAAAATTTTAGGATGTCCATTTTTAACCAGTAATCACAGTATTGTCAAAGAGTGTAACATGCTTTTATTAAAACATCATGTAACAGTTCAAGCTAGCTATTTTAGATCTTTAAGCAAGAAAAATTATTCTGTATATATTTTAAACAAAACTTTTTTTGAGGGTATGTCTTTTAAATCTTTTTTAAGCTTTTTATTCAGAATTTATAAAATAACTTTTTTATATAATAGCATGGATGTAATATTAGCAAGAATTACTTGGGTTCAAAACTATGAAAATTTGAGAGGAGTTCCACTTCCTTTAAATTCATGATAATTATTATTATTTTTTTTTTATATGTAATATACAACTCCTTGTAGGTTATGCAATACAGATGATGATGATGATGATGATGACTACTACTACTACTACTACTACTACTACTACTACTACTACTACTACTACTACCACTACTATTACTACTACTACTACTACTACTACTATATACTACTACTACTACTACTACTACTACCACTACTACTACTACTACTACTACTACTACTACTACTACTACCACTACTATTACTATTCCTACTGGTGACTATTATTTTTTTTCGTGGTCATCGTCTGCAGCGAGAAATTGTCGAACCTTTTCCACCGAGCACTCAAGGTCCAAAACACAGCGTGAAATCCATATAAATAACGTACTCATTTATATTTCATGGCAGGGGCGAGTTGGACTGTCATTGTGTGAGGTAGGGAGAGGAGGAAGAGGAAGGGGAAGGGAAGAGGCAGGGGAGTAAAGAGGAGGAAGAGAAAGGGAAGGAAGAGGAGGAAAAGAAAGGGGAAGGGTGAGGAAGAGGGAGGGGAGTAAAGAGGAGGAGGAAGAGGAAGGGGAGTAAAGAGGAGGAGGAAGAGGAAGGGGAGTAAAGAGGAGGAAGAGAAAGGGGAAGGAAGAGGAAGAGGGAGTAAAGAGGAGGAGAAATAACAAGGACACAAGTAGAGGAAGAAGAGTAAAACAGGTAAAAGAGTAGGAGTAGAAAAGTAAAAAGAGTGGAAGGAAGAGGGAAGAGGAGGAAGAGGGGAGTAAAAGCAGGAACAGGAGAGAACCAAAAGGAAGACCAGAATATAAGAAAGGAGGAAGAGGAAGACTGTTAGGAAGAGAGGAGGAGGAACCAGAACAGAAACAGAAAAAGGAAGAAAGAAGATAGGGAGAGAAGTGAATAGAGGAGAGAGTGCTTTCCTTCACATGAATGTAGTCAGTAAGTAGAGNCCTATCTAGGGTTTCCAATGTAGAATTTATGTAAGAATAACTCGAGTTATATATTTAAAACATTTGAGATAGCTTATACAAATGCACTTAAGAAAAATTTGGATGTCCATTTTTAACCAGTAATCACAGTATTGTCAGTGTAACATGCTTGTATTAAAACATCATATAACAACATTTCAAGCTAGATATTTTAGATCTTTAAGCAAGAAAAATTATTCTGTATATATTTTGAACAAAACTTTTTTTATGAGGGTATTCTTTTAAATCTTTTCTAAGTTTTTTATTCAGAATTTATGAAATAACTTTTTTAGATAATAGCATGGATGTAATTTTAGCAAGAATTACTTGGGTTCAGAACCATGAAAATATGAGAGGAGTTCCACTTCCTTTAAATTAATGATAATTTTTTTTTTTTTTTGTGATATGTAATATACAACTCCTTGTAGGTTATGCAATAAAGATGATGATGAGGATGATGACTACTACTACTACTACTACTACTACTACTACTACTACTATATACTACTAGTACTACTACTAGTACTACTACTACTACCACTACTACTACTACTACTACTACTACTACTACCACTACTATTTTTATTCCTACTAGTGACTATTATTTGTTTTCGTGGTCATCGTTTGCAGCTAGAAATTGTCGAACCTTTTCCACCGAGAACTGAAGGTCCAAAACACAGCGTGAAATCCATATAAATAACGCCCTTATTTATATTTCATGGCAGGGGCGAGCTGGACTGTCATTGTGTGGGGTAGGAAGAGGAAGAGGAGGAAGAGGAAGGGGAAGGGAAGAGGCAGGGGAGTAAAGAGGAGGAAGAGAAAGGGAAGGAAGAGGAAGAGGGAATAAAGAGGAGGAAAAGAAAGGGGAAGGAAGAGGAAGAGGGAGGGGAGTAAAGAGGAGGAGGAAGAGGAAGGAGAATAAAGAGGAGGAAGAGAAAGGGGAAGCAAGAGGAAGAGGGAGTAAAGAGGAGGATAAATAACAAGGACAGAAGTAGAGGAAGAAGAGTAAAACAGGTAAAAGAGTAGGAGTAGAAAAGTAAAAAGAGTGGAAGGAAGAGGGAAGAGGAGAAGGAAGAGGAGGAAGAGGGGAGTAAAAGCAGGAACAGGAGAGAACCAAAAGGAAGACAAGAATATAAGAAAGGAGGAAGAGGAAGACTGTTAGGCAGAGAGGAGGAGGAAGAACCAGAACAGAAGCAGAAACACGAGGAAGAAAGGAAGAAGAATAGGAAGAGGAAGATGAATAGGAGGAGGAGGAGGTTGGCTTTCCCTTCCACATGAATGTACGTCATGTAGGAACCTCAGAGGAAGAATGAGTGGAAGGAAGGAGGAGGAGGAGGATTACATAGGATTACATAGGAATAACAGACACCAGGAGACCTATTGGTCCATGACGAGGGTATCTGCTGAACTACATACTACTAACTATCAACTACTTGTAAGAAAACAGTTGGAAAATGATACCATGTCCCTAAAATGATGGGACCATGGAAGTTTTTCATAGTGCAGGATGATAGGAATATGAAAAATACATAACTACACCTACCACTACCACTACAACTGATCGATACTGGAGACAGATATGATTCGCACTATCAATACCCATTTAACTTACAGTGCAGCGTCAGTCCTGTTTTTAATGTAGTATATTGTGCTGGCTTTCCGACAACATTGCTGGTAATTGTTCCATCGTTCACGACTAACATTGAAATACTTTTTACGATGAGATCGGTGATGTACGTTGACCGTTTAGTTTTAAATCATTATTTTCTTGTTGTCACTTGAGTTGAAAGGCTCGAATAGGTTCTCTTTGATTAATGACCATCAACTTTTAGGATTTAAAGGTTTCTATCAAGTGCCCCACGTATCTACGAATCCTTTAAGGAAAACATATTAAGTTTCCGCAAGTCCTCTCTTCGATAAGATGAATTTCGCATAGATGAATTTGTTTGGTTGCTCTTCTTTGCACTGATTCAATTTGGCTTGAGGTCGTTTACGAACCGGGCTGCCCAGAATGAACGGCATATTCCAATGCGGCCTAACAAGGCGTGTATAATTGTGTCATTACTTTCGGAGTTTTAATGTTCAAATTTACGTTTAATAAAGCCCAACAATCATATTTGCCTTTTTACTGGCAGCTAGGCACTGCGACTGGTTTTTCAGATCATTACTGATGATGACACCTAAATCCTTCTCCTGCTGTACTTCAGTTTAACGATTTATTTTGCAATTTGATAGTTATTTTTGAGGTTATTCGTTGCCTATATTGCATTACTTTACATTTATCGGAATTGAATTTTAAGAGCCATTTAATCACTCAATCTGATAGTTTTGTCGAGATCACTTTGTAAGATTCGCAGTTTTATATGTATAATGCTTTAACCGCCCTGATTTGGTGTCATTCTGCAAAATTTCGATGTTTTAGAATACATTCCGCAGTCCAGATCGTTGATATATATCGAGAACAAGAGTAGACCCAAGCCGAGCTCGAGGCACCCCAATAGTAACATCTAACAATCAGATTGCCTCGCCATTTTATTACTACCCTTGTTTACGATTTGAAAGCCAATTCGGCCGAATCCATGAACATAATTCTCTCCTAAGCCATGTGCCCTTAGCTTGGTCAGCAGTCGCATATGGACTGGTATCGAGCTTTCTGAAATCAAGGTATATTACATCCGAGGGAATTTTTAGCGTTTCAGGTTTAAATAAATGACATTAAAAAAAAATCCATTAGGTTTGTTAAGCAGGATCTCTTATTTCTATTTCGAATCCATGCTGGGAGTTTAGTATCGAGTTATTTGTCGTCAGAAAAGACACTATTTTATCCCGCGAATATTTTCTCAATACGTTTAACAATCACGGACGTTTAGAACTAATTGGTCGATGAATTACTTGCGAGTCTCTTCTCACCTTTCTTGAATTCGTGTAACATTAAGCTAATTTCCACATACTAGGAACCTTTTTAGTCACAGCGATTTATGAAAATAATTCTTTAAGGGAGTCGAAAGTTGCCTATGGCATTCGCGAAGGCAGTCGCGGCTAGATTTTCGTCACCCACTGCACGGTTTTGCTGGGTCAAGTTTCTGCAAATACTTGATATTTCGTCCTACATGTTATCTCTCCTCTTACCAGTCTATCCCTTTCGAGTCCCGCATACATGTTTACTGGTTCTGGTAACTGAGTTTTTCTCTTCTTTGAATAAATACCGCATTAAGTATTCTTGAGTACGAACGCATACTCGTAATTATCATTTATCAGTATTATATTATCTTTCAGTGGACCAATACTTGTTTGTGACGTTTTTCCTTACTTCGACTATTAGAAAGAACCTTTTCGGTTTTGATTTGGATTCCTTTGCAATTTTTTCTTCTACTCGCGCTTTTTAGACCTTATTAGTCCTTTGCAGCGACGTTTTTAACGTCATTGTTTCTCTAGAATCGCAGTCTGCATTTGTCGTTTGTAAACTTTATGCGGTCGGGCGCGCTGTTCTGTCAATGATTTGTTTGGACTCTCATTATTCATCCAACTGGTCTTTTATGTATTCAAAAACGTTTTCTTACCAAGGGAACATGGTTTTTCCACCACGATTGAGTTTAGTTGTGAATACATTACCTGTTTTCGCGTTTTATTGACCATTTGTAGGTCAATCCATTCAACTTCGCTTAGTACCCTTCTGACCTTCCGTGTAAATCTCTTTATTATAATTTGGACTATTCACCGATTTTTCTGGTGTTCTACCTTGCAATTTATGCTGCATCTGTTAGCCTGTATCCTGTTTGTCAAATGTGTCACCTATATCGCAGTAATCAATCAGTCAATGTCGGTATTAAACCTAAATCTAGGATACTATTATCCTTGTAGGCTCACGGACCACCTATTTAAAATATACTTCGTTCACCTATCAGCAATCGCATCCACTTCTCTATCAGCAGAATTATTATTCCAGTTTATACGAGGAGGAGGAGGAGGAGGAGGAGTATGGTGGTGAGAATAGGCGGTCACCTGAGAGAGAGGAAGATATCTCTGGTGAGGAAAGAAGAAGGAGGAGAGAAGGGAGGTAATACTTGTCGAGCAGGAGGAGGAAGAGGAAGCTAATCTCTGGTGAGGAAGAAGAAAGGAGGAAGAGAAGGGGTAGTAATACTTGTCCCAGGCCGGAGGAGGAAGAGAAGATATCTCTGTTGAGGAAGAAATAAAGGAGGAAGAGAAGGAGGTAATACTTGTCAGCAGGAGGAGAAGAGGAGGAGGAGGCGTCACCAGGGAAGAAACGTCCAGCTGGGTTGTGACTATGAGAAGAGAAGGGAGAGGAGCGCGGCGCGAGAGGAGAGAGCGAGGAGGCGAGAGGAGAGAGAGAGATTGAATTATTGAATTTTTATTTTATTGGCCTTAATATTATACAAGTTTTATACCTGTTGTAGAGAATGTCAAGCCTTTGTCATTGAGTCGTAAACTCTTTTTGGACTTTAGGCTAAAATAAGAGTCAGCAGATGTAGCGTGTAGTACGGCCTAATGCTAATTACCTATGAAAAACTAAATTAAATACAAAAAATTATCTTCCCTACTGAATATACTACTTAATTTTTATCTATTAAATTAAACAAAATTTAATAAGTATATTAATGTATACACAAACAGCATTCCATACCATAACAGTACACTACATAATATACTGATAAGAGCTCATGATATTATCACAGTAATTATACAAATCACAATTATGAATATAATAAATTAATGTGAATAGTTACTTTTTCAACTTTTCTTTTATTTGCAGTTTAAATGGATTTAATTCTTTATTCTTTACCATCATCTGGAAGTTGTGTTCCACAGTTTAGTTCCCGAGTGAGAAAACTTTGTGAGCATGGGAAGTGTCTCACAATGGAAGTTTGAATTATTGGTCGTCTGGTTTGTAAAGGAAGTGCTATGCGTTTGTGGTCTGAAAACCACTGTCAATTTTGTATGTCTTCAACGCCTTATAAACAAAAGTTATATCTTATAAGTCTATATATCACGTATTTTTAGAAGTTTCAACCTCACGAAGATATGGGCCTTGTGGTGGGTCATATAACCCGTTACAGAGACATTATGCGAACTAATTTTTTCTGATTTACAAAATAGTTGAATCAATATATGTTTTATATGCCCCACCACCCAGCTAGCTGACAGTACAATAAATATGGCTATGCTAAATATAAATAAATATGTCTTCAACCTTCAATATTACAATGGGTTTCGTATTCTATATATTACACTATTATTTTTGAAATAGTTATTCATTACATTCTCTAGGTGTGTTTTCCATCATTAGCTTTGCCTATCAATAACACTCCAAGGATTTTAGCTTCTTGTACCTCTTTAATAATGAATTATCAAATTTTGATATTCTTTGCATTTTGTGTGTGGTCATGTGTGATGTGACAGCATACAGTGAGTTTTATTGATATTTAATGTTAGCTTGTTACATTTAACCATCAGCAACATGTACCAATTCAGTTTTCATTGTATTTCTTATCTCATTAAATCCCTTCCCTGTAGAAAATGGTAGTGTCATCAGCAAAAAGTAAAAATTAAAGATTTTTTGGTACATAGAGTATGGCCATTGATGTAATTAAAAATATACTGGTCCTAGGACAGATCCTTGAGTGGCACACCACAAGTAATACTTTTGTACGACGATGCACCTAATATTAAGACTTATACTGGTTTCCTGCCGCTGAGATACTTTCAAACCATCTGAGACTGTCCACGATCCGTAAATCATCAAGTTTCTTTAAATAAAATGGGGGGGGGAGAGGTGAAGTGATTAATAGTTCAAAAGCTTTAAGATAAATCACAAAAAATAGTTAATTTGATACATTTTCTATCTATTGCGCATTATATATGTTTTGGCAAAGGTGGTGTGCCCTGCGAGTTCTATCGATATTTTAGGTCGCAACCCATATTGATTATCGTTAGAAGTAGTTTCTGTTAAATAATTCATTAATCTCTTTGCAATAATCTTTCGAAAGACTTTCTTATGCGGGGAATAACTTGAATCGGTCTGTAATTTGAAAAAATTGAACTATCGACCTTTTATAAACTGGAACTACTCTTGCGAGTCTTCAGAATGTCTGGGAAGCATCCTTCTGTAATTATTTGTTTATTATATATATCCAGAAATGGAGATATTTCTTCTTTGCATGCTTATTTAACTTTCATGTTCACAATCATCAATGACCTGGGGCTTGTAACCTTAGATTGAAATTACACTATTGATTTCATGGCGTGTTGTAGGCCGAAATACAATGAAAACCAAGGTAGGTTGGTGGTAAAAAACTTCAAACAATATAGGCGTTTTTTCCTTTAAACACTGGTGCTAATTGTTAGCAACGTTGCAGAAATATTCATGAAATTCATTAGCTATTAGAAAGCTATCCGAATAGATTTTTCCTTGTGACAGAACTGAAAAGTCTGACTAATTTTTGCATTTTTTTCCTCTTAAAGCAATTTATAATTTTCACATATTTTTTTTGGCATTCCCTGAGCCTTCTCTCAAATGATGATTTATAATAGTTTTTCTTTCTTTCGCTGTCTTATATCCAATGTTAACATCTTTCGATATTTTCTTAATGTAGACTCGTATGTTTAGGCCACCTTGCATAAAGTTTCTGAAGCCTATTTCTTTGTCCTAATAGAGTTTTTGTATTCTGCAGTCAATGTATGGTTTATTGGAATTTTTCTCTTTGATTGGAATTTATTTATCATACAGTAGTAAAAATTTATCAATATAATATCAAAATCTACATTGACATTCCTTGCCTTATAATATCAGATTCCCCACCTATAATTTGACAATTCCTAATTGAAATTATTGGACTGAATCGTTACTTAATTTCTCTTTTTAATTTGTTGTTTTGACAGTCTTGATTATTAAGGTTGGAGGGCAAATGAGCTAATACTGGAAAAATAATCGCTTATTTAATGATAAATGACACCACTTAACTGGTAGTTTTGTAGGTTGTTAGTCCATATATGGTCAATAAGAGAAGCTGATGTTCTTGTCCTCTTGTGGGTTTGGTTATGGTTGGGAAAAACGAGTATGAATAGAACAAGTTAGTAAATTCCAATACATTGTTGATATCAATTTAGAAGATTAGATTAAAATCGCCCTTATATCACATGGCTATTTGTTAGATGCTATATAATCAATTATATCACCGAAAGTACTTCAAAACTCTGCAAAACTCGGCATTGGGTGTCTATAAATTTCCACATAAAAAAACACATAATCCTTTTAACTTCTAAGACATAAGACCAATATGGGGGCAGCTGCAAGGAAATAGTTTTGCTGATCTTTTACCTTGATGCTTCTATTGCAGGTCCATTGCTACCCACCCGCCACTCGTGCTTTGTTCTAATAGAAAGCATTATATGGGTTTAATGTATATAATGAAGATATTGTTATCATTAAACCGAGTCTCACAATTAGGCCTATTATATCAAACTTAACATTAATAGTATTAAGCACTGTTCTTGAAAAGTTTCAAAGTGAAGAGGAACACTGCTAATGTTATAAGTAATATTTTTAGTCCCCTTACATGGGTCCTAATCTCTCATTCAAGTCTTCACAAAGTATAATTACATTCAGGTTCTTTCAACACTACTTTGTAAGGTAATTGTCCAACGAGTTTGATATCCTGCTTTTCCCCTAAAGGGTTTTACGTTAATTATAATTACTTTAATGAAACCCGATTGATAATTCTCATTAAAAAGTTACACAAATCTTGCGTTACCCAAAATGGAGAAAATGGAAATATGTACGAATTCATTATTTACAAAAATAAAATAAAGATAAATATATATATTAATGATATAATATAATTACAATCCTACTATTTTACCCCTTAGTGCTTTTGTGATCTTGCTTCAATGTCTTGCCGCTTAATTACTTGTGGGTACTGAGATACGGAGATGTGGGGTCACTACCTCAACCTCTCCAGCTCTTGTCGATCCACAGGCTTCATCGACGGCAGCAGCAACACTCAAAATCCAACAGCAAGGGTATCCTTACCACCAGCGACCACCTTACCAAAGCTTCAGATGCAACCACACCTGAAGCAGGAACCGCGAGACTGGCGGCGTCCCTCGCACCCACAGCAGCAACAGCAACCAAGTGATTCACCAGGGTGAAGTGGACCACCAGAAACCGGCGTCGCGAACCACTCCACTCTCTGCACCCGCTCGTCATCAATGCTTCGGACTGTCTGCTGTGCGCACCTTGTTTCTCCTTTATGACGAGCCTGGTGTGCCTAAAGTATGCAATTTTACCTTCACTTCGCGCTTGTTTAAGCAAAGGTAATTTTTCCTTTCTTATATTTTGCGAGGCTACACACAGATCTTCATTAATGAAAATTCTGGTACCTCAAAGGGAGAGAGAAGGGGGAAGAGAGAGAGGAGAGAGAGAGAGAGAGAGAGAGAGAGAGAGAGAGTTCATTTACTGTGTATGCGGTTCGTGGCCTTAGACAGGACTTTGTTTACCTCGAGGGGTTGGGGAGGGGGAGGGGGGGCTTGGTGAGGAGGGGAGGGATTGGGGGAAGGTTGGTGGGGAGGGGAAGGGGGAGGGGAGGGGGGAAGGGGGAAGGGAGGAGGGAAGACTGTATTATAGATTCACTTTTTTGCAGGAGTCATTCAAGGCTAGAAGCTTTTTTCTTAACCCTCACCAAAATAATAATAATAGTAATAATAATAACAATGATGATAAGGTTTTTCTATTCACTCACCTATGTAATATTTTCAAGATATATGATTAATTTCAATTAGTATTAAAATCTCTTACTAACATTTTGTTTTTCATCAAAGTTTTTTTCCTGAATTAAATCTGTTCCAATGAGTTTACTTTATTGTATATTTCTACCGATATATTTTTTAGGGGGACTCGAAATGGTACAAATAGAGAACGGAATATATTCTTTTTTCTCGATTTAAGGAAGGAACAATAATTTACTTCAGTGAATGGAAAGATAAAATTATTTAAACATTTTTTTGTGTGGCTGGGGGAAAAATTGTATATATCAGATTGTTTAATATTGGGTATTGGATAGCTATTGGATAGATAAATAAACAGATAGACACGTAGGTATATCCTTGGATAGCCTGATAGACTGATAGATGAACAGATAAGCAGATAGATCAATATATACACACAGGTAAATCGAAGGCAAGAAGACATACATGCATACACACACACACACATACATACATACTCATGAATAGTATACATGGGCCTGTGTTTCATGTGCACCTGATATTTCTTTAACACGCTCAAGAGAATTAAGTCAATAAAACGTACGTGTGTGTGTGTGTGTGTGTGTGAGTGTGTGTGAGTGAGTGAGTGTGGGAGTGAGTGAGTGAGTGAGTGAGTGTGTGAGTGAGTGAGTGAGTGAGTGTGTGCGTGTGTGTGTGTGTATACATCTACACATGTATACATAGTCACAGCATCACTCACGTATACTACTCATAAAATTCCACAATAATTATTTTGTGTGTGATATGGATTTGTACAAAACCTGAAGGGCAAAAAAAAAAGAAATGGGGGGAAGGAGAAGGAAGGAGAGGGAAAAGGATGGAGGAAGGGAAGGTAAAACGTTTGGATGTATTGATGTGGCGTTTTGAGGTTTTTTCTTGTCCTGTTTATGAGTTTATGATTGGTTGTGTGTGTTTTTAGGTGATTCTGGATCATACTTGGTTTGGTTTTATAGTATGGTTGTATTTATTAGTTTTTATTGGGTTGGTGTGTGGACGTCTTCCGTGAGTCCGCGTCCCTGATTGGTTCATGTGTGGTGCCATGGTTTTTTTTTGTTTTTTCTCTCTCTCTCTTTCTCTCTACTCTCTCTCTCTCTCTCTCTCTCTCTCTCTTCTCTCTCCTCTCTCTCTCTCTCTCTCTCTCTCTGTCTCTCTCTCTCTCGTCTCTCTCTCTCTCGCTCTCTCTCTCTCTCTCTCTCTCTCTCCTCTCCTCTCTCTCTCTCCTCTCTCTCTTGTCGTGTAGCGTGTTACAACAGTGATTCACGCTAGTTTCCGTATTTACTTTGGAGGACGAGACTCCCGAAGTAAAACTCCTAAATGTTCTGTTGGGACTGTACTACTTTACTGCAACTTTACTTACTTCAATATACTTAACGGGAAAAAAATATTCAATCATCAATCATGGGGGCATAACGCGGGGGGCGCGTCGCATCGCACCATACGACGCCACTCCGGGGGTCACCCACGCCTTGCGCGTTCACATGCAGGCTCTTTCACATACCAAGCATGCTACTCGACAAGAAACATCAACTTCCCCAAAGCCACGAGCCTTGTGGGAGCCCCTTGGCCTCCTTCCACGCCGATGTCTCTACAGATACAACCCGTGGGAAAGATCGGTTTCAGGGTAGCGTTGCCACAGCCCATATAGCCGAAGTTGGCGCTGACGGACGATGCAGGTAATAGGCCTCGATTCAGTTCACGGTGCAATCGCGATTTGACACGTAATATCCCAGCGATACCCCATGATTCGCGAAGAAACTTATTCAACCAAAGGCATTGATTCGTCTCTTCAAGTCACTATTAGTGTCCATGTCTCACAACCCATAGAGTAAGACAGGATCCACAAGCGACTTGAAATACCGGGATCTTGTCCTGCACAGGTATTGCAACGCCAAATTCCCGCTGAGCGAGTCCATAACACCGTGGCTATGCCAATCCGCCCGTAAGGCTTTTGACGGGACCCGCCGTCATTATGGACGCGTTACCAAGGTATGTAAAACTTTCCAAGATTCCAATGTCCTCGCCACACGCCATGAAACAGTGACTGTATTGCTCATCTTTTAAAAAACATTCAATAAACCAAATTTTTTAATATTACTCCAACAAGAATGGAAAGAAAAAGCACTCGGGTTTTTAGTATAACTAGTATAACATTATTTTTTTCAAAATTGTGTTTTGGTTATTAATTATTTTGCAAATACTATCTAATACTACTACTATACTACTACTACTTATAGATAGGGACAAACATCTCTCCTGCCAATGTTTATTTTTAATGAATATTTGAGAAATCAGAGTGCTAGAATTATAGGGAAATGGTTTAAAAGGATCTTATACAAAAATCGATACTGGTGGTTGTAAGGACAAGAGGAATTTTGTCTCCATTTACTACTTAAAATTCATATATTTGTGTTTCTCAGGGACATATCCAACCTGACGTAGGGATGTAAATATGCGCATCATTTAGAATGAATATTATAGCGCTATGTGATGACATAGTTTGACTTGTTGATCTCATAATAATTCAAAAAATATTAGATGTATTTGAAAGTAAAATAAAAGTTTGAAACTAAAGGTAAATCATTCAAAATCTAAACTGTATGGTTTTCATGATGTAAATAAGAAAAAAAATGTAAGATGAAGGTATATGTAAATCAGCTATAAAAAAAATCTAAAAAAATTAAAAAGAACGGCGAGTGTATCCTGCTGAGTGCCACTTTCTACCGCACTCCTCGTCAGGATGGACAAGCCGAGGTCCTCGTGCCGCACGGCCAGCAGCACGAACACTCCTTCTCTTTTTTCAAAGCATCTCTCTGACGTGGCTCCAGCTAGCCCGTGGTCCCCCTGTGGAGGCCGATAAAAGAAAAAAAAAAAAAAAAAATAATGAAAAAAAAAAAAAAGGACTATAAAAGCGTGGAAAATGACAAGTATTTAGGATATTATTTGTCATTTCCAATTTTTGTGATAAAATAGATGTAGAGGAAAGGTTTCAAAGTTTTTACAATAAATTTAAACTCTTTTCTTGCGTAGTTTAAAGGAATCAATTCAAAAGCATTCCTTTTTGCTAGTTCAAGTCATACAGTATTCTATCTAGTGGTTTTCTTCCAATGTGGAATTTTGTAAGAATAAAACTCGGAGTTATATATATTCAAAACATTGAGATAGCTTATACAAATGCACTAAGAAAAATTTGGCTGCTATTTTTAAACCAGTAATCACAGTATTGTCAGTGTAACAGCTTGTATTAAAACATCATATAAACAAACATTTCAAGTTAGATAATTTTAGATCTTTAAGCAAGAAAATTATTCTGATATATTTGTACAACTTTTTTTGAGGGTATTCTTTTAATCTTTTCTAAGTTTTTTATTCAGATTTAGAAATTACAATTTTTAAATAATAGCACGGAGTGAAATTTTAGCAAGAATATTGGGTTCAGAACCATGAAAAAATATGAGAGGAGTTCCACTTCCTTTAAATTAATGATAATTTTTTTTTTTTTTTGTGATAGTAATATGCAATCCTTGTAGGTATGCAATAAAGATGATGAGGAGGATGATCGATGACTACTACTAATACTAATACTCTACTACTACTACTACTTATAATACTACTTACTATATACGAATTATACTACTACTACTACCAATACTACTACCCACTACTACTACTACTACGACCACCTACTATTTTATTCCTATAGTGACTATTATTTGTTCAGTCCTCGTGGTCATCGTTTGCAGCTAGAAATGTCGAACCTTTTCCACCGAGACTGAAGGTTCCAAAAACACACAAGCGTGAAATCATATATAACGCCCTTATTTATATTTCATGGCAGGGCGAGTGGACTGTCCTTGTGTGAGGTAGAGAAAAAAAAGAGGGAGGAAAGAGGAATGGGAAGGGAAAGGAAGGGGAGTAAAAGAGGAGGAAGGAAAAGGGTAAGGAAGAGAGGGGAGGGAGGGGAGTAAAGAGGAGGAAGAGAAGGAGAGTAAAGAGGAGGAAGAGAAAGGGGAAGCAGAGGAAAGACGGGAGTAAAGAGAGGAGGAAATCACAAGGAAGAAACGTACGCGACGAGAGTAAACAGGTAAAAGAGTAGGAAGTAGAAAAGTAAAAGGAGTGGAAGGAAGCGGGAAGAGGAGAAGGCAGAAGAGGAGGAAGAGGGGAGTAAAAGCCAGGAACAGGAGGAAACCAAAAAGGTATAAGACCAGAATTATAGAAAGGAGGAAAGAGGAAGGACTGTTAGAAGGAGAGGAGGAGGAAGAACCAAAAACCAGAAGCAGGAAACACGAAGGGAAGAAAGAAGAAGAATAGGGAGAGGAGGATGAATAGGAGGAGGAGGAGGTTGCTTTTCCCGTCCAAATGGAACTTACGTCCTCATGTAGGAACCTCAGAGGAAGGAAGAGTGGAAGGAAGGAGGAGGAGGAGAAGGAGAAGGAGAGGAGGAGGATTACATAGGATTTCATAGGAATAACAGACACCAGGAGACCTATTGGTCCATAGCGAGGGTATCTGCTGAAACTACTACTATCTAACTATCAACTACTTGTAAGACTAACAGTTGGAAATGATACCATGTCCCTAAAGAGGATAGGGAACATGGAAGTTTTCATAGTGCAGAATGATAGGATCATGAAAAATACTAACTACAACTACCAACTACCATCTACAACTAATCGATACGGGGGGACTAGATACGAATCGCACTATCAACGTACCAGTTACTTTAACAGTGCGCGTCAAGTCTGTTTTTGAAATGTATGTATTGTGTTGGCTCGACAACATTTGCTGGTACTGTTCCATCGGTCAACGACTCCAAAACCTTGAAATCATTTTACGGAGATCGGTGATGTAACGTGGACCGTTTTAGTTTGACTCATTATTCTGTTGTCACTTGAGGTGAAAGCTCGAAGGGTTCTCTTGATTTAAATGACATCAAAACCTTTTAGGAGCTTTAAGGTTCTCTCAAGTCCCCACGGCGATTCTACGATTCCCTTAAGGGAAAACAGATTAAGTTTCGCAGTAGTCTCTTCATAAGATGAAATTCGCAGAGAGGGAATTTGTTTGGTTGCTCTTCTTTGCACTGCTTCCAATTGGCTTGATTCGTTTACGAAACAGGGCGACCAGAAATGAACGGCATATTCCAAGGGCGTCCTAACCAAGGACGTGTATAATTGTGTCCTTACTTTTCGGAGGTTTATGTCAAAGTTAGGTAATAAAGCCCAACTCATATTTACCTTTTACTGGAAGCTAGGCCAATGCGGACTGGTTTTTCAGATCATTACTGATGATGACACCTAAATCCTTCTCCTGCGTACTTCAGTTAACGATTTATTTTGCATTGATAGTTATTTTTGAGGTTTATCGTTGCCTATATTGCTTACTTTACATTTATCGATTGAATTTTAAAGCCATTTATCACTCCAAATCTGATAATTTGTAGAGATCCACTTTGTATGAGTTAGCAGTTTTCTCAGTATATGCTTTACCACCTAATTTGGTGTCATCTAGCACAATTTCGATGTTTTAGATACAAGTCCGCAGTCCAGATCGTTGATATATATCAGAAAAAGAGTACGACCAAGACCCGAGCCCCTGAGGCACCCCACGAGTAACATATCTAACCAATTCAGATGCCTCGCCATTTATACTACCCGATGTTTACGATTTGAAAGCCAATCGCCAATCCCATGAACATAATTGCTCTCTAAAGCCATGGCCCTTAAGCTTGGCAGCAGTCGCTTATGGGGAAATGTAGCGAAGGCTTTCGAAAATCAAAGGTATATTACATCCGAGGGAATTGTAGCGTCACAGTTTGAATAAAGACATTAAAAAAATCCAGTAGGTTTGTTAAGACAGGATCTCTTATTTCGAAATCCATGCTGGAGTTTTAGTATTGAGTATTTTCATCGAGAAAAAGACACTATTTTATCCCGCAATATTTTCTCAAATAGTTTAACAATCACGGACGTTATGACTAATTGGGCGATAATTACTTGCGAAAATCCTTACTCCCTTTCTGAATCTCGTGTAACATTAGCTAATTTTCCACATAACTAGGAACATTTTTGTCACTGAGCGATTATGAAAATAATCTTTAATGGGAGCGAAAGTTGACTATGACATTCGCGAGGCTCAGTCGCGGCTGATTCGTCCACCCCACGGATTTTGCTGGGTCCAAGTTTCAGCAAATACTTGGATATTTGTTCGACTGTGATCCTTCCTATTACCAGTCATCCCTTTCGAGTCCCGCATACATGTTTACTGTTCTGGTAACGGAGTTTTGTCTTCTTTAATTAAATACCGCATGAAAGTAGTTCATTGAGTACGAACGCCATAATCTTATTATCATTTACCAGATATTAATTATTATCTTTCAGTGGCCCAATACTTGTTTTGACGTTTTCTTACTTCGAAGTATGGAAAGAACCTTTTCGGTTTGATTTGGACTCCTTTGCCAATTTTTTTTTCTTCTTACTCGCGCTTTTTAGACTAATTAGTCCTTTTGCAGCGACGTTGACCGTCATTGTATTTCGCTAGAATCGCAGTCTGCATTTGATCGTTTGTAAACTTTATACGGTCGGCGCTTTCTGTCATATGATTTGTGATCTCAAATTATTCATCCAACTTGGTCTGGTTAATGTTATTCAAACGTTTTCTACCATGGGAACTGTTTTTCCACCACCGATGGGAGGGTTATTGTGAATTACATACACATGTTTTCGGCGTTATTACCATTAGTAGGTCAATCCATTCACACTTCGATTTTACCCTGCTGGACCTTCGTGAAATCTGCTTTATATAATTTGGGACTAGTAACCGATTTTTTCTTTGATGTTACATTGCAATTTATGCCGCATCCTGATAGGCCTGTGATCATGTTTGCAAATGTTCAACCTATATCGCAGCTAATCCAATCAGATCAATGCGGTAGTTAAAACTAAAATCTAGGATACTATTATCCCTTTCGTAGGCTCACGGACCACCTGATTTCAAATACTTCATTCACTATATCAAGCAATCGCATACCTCTCTATCAGCAGAATATTATTTCAGTTTATACGAGGAGGAGGAGGAGGAAGGAAGGCGTATTGGGGGGGTGAGAATGGCGGGGTCACCTGAGACAGAGGAAGATATCTCTGGTGAGGAAGAAGAGGAGGGAAGGGAGGGAGTTAATACTTGTCAGGCAGTAGGAGGAGGAGGACGGGAGGAGGGGCGTCACCAGGTGAAGAAAAGTCCAGCTGGGTATTGACAATGAGAGAGAGGAGAGAGAGGGAGACCGACGACGACGACCCAAGAGGCGAGAGCAGTGAGCGAGAGGAGAGAGAGAGAGAGTTAATTACTGTGTATGCGGTTCGTGGCCTTAGACAGACTTTGTTTACCTCGAGGGGTTGGGGAGGAGGGGGGAGGGGGGGCTTGGATGAGGAGGGGAGGCGAATTGGGGGAAGGGTTGGTGGGGAGGGGAATGGGCAAGGGGAGGAGGGAAAGATTGTTATTATAGTTCACTTTTTGCAGGAAGTCATTCAAGGCGAGAAGCTTTTTTCCCCAACCCTCACCAAAACAATAATAATAGTAATAATAATAACAATGATGATAAGGTTTTCCTATTCACTCACCCATGTAGTTTTTTCAACATATATTATTAATTTCAATTAGTATTAAATCTTCTTACTAATTTTGTTTTTTCATCAACGTTTTTTCCTGAATTAAATCTGTTCCATGAGTTAATTTATTGTATCTTCTACCTATATATTTTTTAGGGGGGTTCAAAATGGTAAAAATAGAGAATGGAATATATTCTTTTTTTCTCGATTTAAGGAAGGAAGAATAATTTACTTCAGTGAATGGAAAGATAAAATTATTTAAACATTTTTTTGTGCGGCTGGGGAAAAAATTGTATATTCAGATTGTTTACTATTGGCCTATTGGTAGCTATGGGATAGATAGATAAATAGATAGACCGTAGGTATATCGGGTGGATAGGTGCTAGTGACTGATAGATGAACAGATAAGCCAGATAGATCAATAATTACACACAGCGTAAATCACAGGCAAGAAGACGACATACAGGCCATACAACACACACATACACACATACATATCAGAATAGTATACATGAGCCGTGGGTTTCCCATGTACACCTGGCTATTTCTTAACACGCTCATGAGAAATTAAGGCAATAAAACGACGTGTGTGTGTGTGTGTGTGTATACATCCACACAGTATACTAGTCACAGCATCACTAACGTATACTAATAATATAAAATTCCACAATAATTATTTCTTGTGTGTGTGATATGATTTGTAAACAAAACCTGAAGGGCAAAGAGAAGGAAAGAACGGGAAGGAGAGGGAAGAAGGATGGAGGAGAGGGAAGGAGAGGGGAAGAAGGATGGAGGGAGAGGGAAGGAGAGGGGAAGAAGGATGGAAGGGAGAGGGAAAAAAGAAGGAGGGAGGGAGAGGGAAGGAGAGGGGAAGAAGGATGCAGGGAGAGGGGAAGAGGGATGGAGAGGGGAAGAAGGATGGAGGGAGAGGGAAGGAGAGGGGAAGAAGGATGGAGGGAGAGGGAAGGAGAGGGGAAGAAGGATGGAGGGAGAGGGGAAGAAGGATGGAGGGAGATAACAGACAGACGTGTAAGTTAAAGTGAGAAGAGGAGGAAGAAAACAGGAACAATAGGAAGTAAGGATAGCATAGGTTGTAAGGGACAGACAAGGACAAGAGAGACAGGCTGTAAAAAAGGGATAATAAGCCCGTACACTCACTGCTAGAATCAGTTGCTAGGCTGGACAGGGGAGGGAGTACACGCGCCGCTGCACTCATTAGTAATGTAGCCTTTATTAATGCCATTGTGTACATCGCTGGCTTAGAGAGAGAGAGAGAGAGAGAGGTAAAAACTGAACACCGTGAAAGTACAAGGACAGAAAGACGCATAGTTTGAAGTAAGTCATGTATCAAAAATGGAAATACTTTTGTGTGTATTTCATTAGTTTGACTTAAATTTTGGTTATTTTTGCGTTGGGTGAAGCGACATTTCGGGCTTCTTTTCACACACACACACACACACACAACACACAACACAACACAACATACAAACACACACACAGGGGTACTCCGTAGTGTAGGGTTAGCACGCTAGGTTCACAACAGAAGAGTCCCGGGTTCGATCCCCGGGCGGCGGAGCGGAAACATATGGGATGTTTCATTAAAACACCAGCCCCCTGTCCACCCAGCAGCAGTGAAATGGGTACCGGGTGTCAGCCGGGGGTTTGTGACCCCCCTCCCGGGTTGGTGTGCTTGGCAGCACTAACCACTAAGGATGAATGACAAAAATGTTGATAGGAGGACGGGGCATACGAGCGTTGCTCTGGCGGCCGGCCCCTGTAAAATAACAACTAGATGAATACACACATACAATACATACACACACACACATACACACACACACACACACACACACACACACACACACACACACACACACACACACACACACACACACATACACACACACGTTCGCACTTCTATGATATCAAAAAATACGTCTTTCTATTATTCTTTATTTTCAAATTTTCAAACATACTTTTTTCATTTATTTTTGTTGTATTTACAAAATCATATATTTATTTATTTGAATTTATATGTGCGATTCTTGCATGTGTTTATTTAGCTTAGTTTAGTTTGTCACGCAAAAAAAAATATATATATTTGTAAAAGAAAATGAGGCTTGAGGATGTGAAATAAAGTACGAAATTTTACTTTTTTTTGGCATAGTTTGGTCTATTAGTTCACGTCTTGAAAAAAAATAAACGAATAAGTGTAAGATAAAAAGTAAAAGAAAGTAATAATTAGTAAAAGAAAATAGTATATAGTATTAATAAGTAAAATAAAACTGGTCTCTGGGTGGTGAAAAAAAGTTAAAGAAATTTGGCATCTCGTGGGAGGGAAATGATAGACGCTGAGTGAAACCAGAGAGAATAAATAGACGGAATGACCACCCGCCTCCCATTATCCAATCTCTCTCTCTCTCTCTCTCTCTCTCTCTCTCTCTCTCTCTCTCTCGCTCTCGCTCTCGCTCTCGCTCTCGCTCTCGCTCTCGCTCTCGCTCTCGCTCTCGCTCCGCTCTCTCTCTCTCTCTCTCCTGTCTTCCTCTCTCTTTCTCTCTATCTCCTCTCTCTCTCTCTCTCTCGCTCTCGCTCTCGCTCTCGCTCTCGCTCTTTTCCCTTGGGGGGGGGGGAACCTAAGCCTCGTTTCTCCACCTGGCATCAATTAATACTCCTCGCCTTTGCCTTGCTCCATCCAGAGAGATCCTCTACAGATCATTTACATTACCATGAGATCCGCTTCTGCCGGCCTCCCTTAGGGCCTCCGCAGACATTATTTTGCTGCTGGCGCTGCTTCGATCCACTGTTATAAACCTGATGTACTTCCCTCTCATCCATTGCGCTTCTGTGTGTGTGTGTTTGTGTTATGTGTGTGTTGTGTGTGTGGTTTGTGTCTGTGTTCCATTTGTAGTGCCAAGACTATAACATTGACAAGGGAATATCATAGGTGTAGTTAGCATGATTGAAGACGTCTGCAAGGAGAATAAGGAGAGACAGATCGACTTTCAATGACACACCTCCAAAGGAATCATAGCCTTATGGGTGACTTAAACTAGACAACTACACTTAGGACAACACAA
>JACEEZ010023053.1:40000-44874 GCA_016584305.1 Chionoecetes opilio
CCTTGGGGGGGGACGAAATCTCGCCGCGACTCAACTTCGCGAATTTACAGTCAACTTTCGCTCCCATGAAAGATATTTTCAATAAATCGCTATGTGACAAAAAATGTTCGTAGTTATGTGAAATTTGCTACTGTTACACGATATTCAAGAAGGGAAAGTAAAGAGCCCTCGGCAAGTAAAGACGCCAAGTAGTTCTAACGTCGTGATTGTTAAACTATTTGAGAAAATATGGCGGGATAAAAATAGTGTCTTTTCTCGATGAAATAACTCATAACTAAACCTCCCAGCATGGATTTCGAAATAAGAGATCCTGTTAACAAACCTACTCGATGTTTTTTTTTTTATGTTCTTGTATTCAAACTGGGACGCTAAAATTCCCTCGGCATATAATATACTGATTTTTCAGAAAGCCTTCATGACATTTCCCCATAAGGACTGGACCAAGGCTAAACAGGGGGGCGCATGGCTTAGGAGAGCAATTATGTCATGGATTGGCGAATGGCGTTCAAACTCGTAAACAACGGGTCGTAATAAATGGAGATGGCCATCAGATTGGTAGATTGTTTACTCGTGGGGTGCTGCCTCAGGGCTCTGTCTTGGGTTGCCTAATCTTTTCTGATAATATCAACGATCTAGACGGCGGGACTTGATCTAAAACATCGAAATTTGCAGATGACACCAAATTAGGCGGCAAAGCATATACAGAGAAAAACTGCGAACGCATACAAAGTAGTGGATCTTCTCGACAAACTATCAGATTGGGAATGATAAGAATGGCTATTTAAAATTCAATTCGATAAATGTAAAGTAATGATGCATATAGGCAAACGATAAACCCAAATCTTAACTCTCAAAATGCAAAATAAATCGGTAAATGAAGTACAGCAGGAAAAGGTTAGGTGGTCATCATCAGTAATGATCTTGGAAAACACTCGCATTGCCTAGCTGCAGTAAAAAGGGCGAATATGATGTTGGGCCTGTTACTTAAACGTAACTTGAACATAAAAAACTCCGGAAAAGTAATGACACAAATTATACCCACGCCTTGGTTAGGGCCCGCACCTTGGAATATTGCCGTTCAATTCTGCGGTCGCCCTGGTTTATCGTAAAAGATCAACGCCAAAATTGGAATCAGTGCAAAGAAAGATCAACCAAACAAATTCCATCTCTGCGAAAATTCATCCTTATAAAGAGAGGACTGCGGAAAAACTTAATATGTTTTTCCTAAAGGATCGTAGGAATCCGTGGGGGACTTGGATAGAAACCTTTAGATCCTAAAAGGTTTTGATGTCATTAATTCAAGAGAACCTATTTCGAGCTTTCAACTCAAGTGATACAAAGAAATAATGGTTTAATACTAAACGGTCAACGTTGCATAAACCGATCTCCGTAAAAAAACTGATTTCCAATGTTAGAGGCGTGATCGATGGAACAATTACCAGTAAATGTTGTCGGAGGCCAGCACCAATAACTACATTTCAAAAACAGACTGACGGCACTGTAAAGTAAAATGGGTATTGATAGTGCGAATTCGTATCTAGTCCCCGTATCAGATTAGTTGTAGTGGCTAGTGGTAGTTGTAGTTAGTGATTTGTCATTATCCACTTCCCTGCATATTGAAACTTCTATGTTCCTATCTCTTTTAGGGACATGGTATCATTTTCAACTGTTTTTCTTACAAATAGTTGATAGTTAGTAGTTTATGTGTACAGCAGATAACCTCGCTATGGACCAATAGGTCTCCTGGTGTCTGTATTCTATGTAATTCCTATGTAATCCTCTTCCTCTTCCTCTCCTTTTTATCTGTCTGACGCTTAAAAAAATATTCCATAAAATTTTTGAGCGACGATGAGAGAGAGGAGAGAGAGAGAGAGAGGGGGACGAGAGAGATGGGGAGATAGAGATTACTTAAGAAATACTGAATTAAACTGTTTTGCACCATAACTGCAGGGGAAAAGAGTGCGATACGATGGCAGAAACACCTCGTAAGTGTATCGAGAGAATGTAGTAAGGAGGCAATTGTTGTGGTACGCATTGTGGCGATCTTGTTGAGGCCGCGAGCAGCTGAGAACGAGGCACTGCCAATACAAGCCAGCCACAAGTGTATGTAAACAAGCATTGAGACGCTGCCAAGCGAGTTTTATACGCGGGAGGAGGCAAAGGACTGTGTGTGTGTGTGTGTGTGTATGTGTGTGTGTGTGTGTGTGTGTGTGTGTGTGTGTGTGTGTGTGTGTGTGTGTGTGTGTGTGTGTGTGTGTGTGTGTGTGTGTGTGAAATACACTTTCAGCCACATGTAATCTATTATTCAAAATGCACATTACGCATCATCACGTGCCCATTAAACAGCTCCATAAATATTCACTTCAACAGAATCACATTTACATAATGCGTTATATTTCACTGCATGTAACACGTCTGTCTGCCCGGCGCCTTGCGTGACTACCTCCCTGCTTACTGCCTTGCACGCCAGATTTATGGGATTATTAAACATTTGCTGTGTGTGCTATTCACCCCCCTTGGTCTTGTCCACGCGAGCTGGCTCGCGATCGCCAGTTTCACCCTTTTAGTGCGAGCTTGGAGCTCATTATTTCCGATCTTTGGGTAATGCTGGGACCTCAAACACCACACACCCCTATCCCCTTGCTCAAGGGGAAAAGTACCGTCCGAATTTCACAGTGGAAAAATCCCCAGGAATGAGCGGGGTCGGGGATCGAACGCCGGACCACAGAATGATGCCGGGCGCCCTAACCAACTGTGCCACACCGACGGTAATTGTGTGTGTGCGTGTGTGTGTGCGTGTGTCTGTGTTGGTGGTGTGTGTGTGTTGTGTGTGCTTTATGGTGGACATTTTTGACGCTTATTTTAACTGTGTGACATGCCTCGTCTTTGTGTGTCTGGATTTACGTTGTAGTTAACAGAGAACCCCCCCTAAGAAAAGAAAAAAATGTCTTGAGTTTATTTTTATCATTTTTTGCCTTGGGGATTGCCGCGGTGTGTGCCCAAAAAAAAAGGAAGGGCTTGTGGGGGGTCCCGTGATGTTCCTGCGCAGGAGAAGAGAAAGACTGCCTGGGTCGAGTCCTTTTCAATCACACTACCGTCAATAACACTATAGTCGCCAGGTGTCATATATTACGAACTAGCCGCAAAGTCGCCCTTCCGGGCGGACTTTTTTGGCTAGCTCCTGCGGAGGGGTATTGGTGGTGGGCCTTCGGCCCACCACCTGTGTTTGGGGGGCCTTCGGCCCCCCAAACACGGACTCTCCAGATAGCCCCTTCTAACTTTCCTGAAATCATGGATGTAGAAATGTATGTATTACCCCCACCCATTCACTCACCCATTACCCATCACCCCCCACCCATTACCCATCCCCCCACCCATTCACTCACCCATTACCCATCACCCACACACCCATTCACTCACCCATTACCCATCACCCCCCACCTATTCCCTCACCCATCACCCAAACCCCCACCCTCACCCCCACCATCACTTACCCTCCCCCACACCCATACCCTCACCCCCCCCATTCACCCCCCCATTCCCATCACCCCACATCCAAAGGGTTTCCAATTCTTGCAACCCCTTTTTTACAATTATCGCTAAAAGGGCTAAAAAAAAAAAAAAAATGATCGATCATCTCATAATTTGGGGTTTAAACCCCCCCTGGTCAAACCCGGTTCCAAAAAAATGCCATAGAGGTGATTGCGCACGGGGGGGGGACCCCTACCAGACACACACACACACACACACACAGACAGAAAACAGACGACGGACACCACACCTTTCGCTTATATTTACCCATCACCCCCACCATTCCCCCACCCCTCACCCAACCCCCCAACCCCTCACCCCCCCCCCCATTCACTCACCCACCCCCCAACCCATTTCCCTCACCCCACCCCTCACTCACCCATTCCCTCCCTACATCAAGGTTTCCTCAAATTTTCGCAAACCCCTTTTTTTTTTTCAATTACGTAATAGGCTGCTAAAAAAAGAAAAAAAAAGGTCGGATCATCCATAAATTGGGGTTAAAAAACCTTCCCCGGTCAACCCCGGTTTTAAAAAGGTGCCCAAGAGGGGATTTCGCCCCGGGGGGGCCCGGAACCTATACCAGACACACACACCACACACACACACACACACACACACACACAACACCCACCACACCACAACAGACAGACAGACAGACAGACAGACACACTTTGCTTTTTATTTACCCTACCCATCACCCCCCCCCCTATTCCCCCACCCATCACCATCCCCAAAACCCATCACCCCCCACCCTTCACTCACCCACACCCCACCCCATTACCCTCACCCCCCCCCATTCATCACCCATTACCCATACCCTACTAAGTTTCCTAATTCTCGAAACCATTTTTTTTTTTACAATTTTCGCTAATAGGCTGCTAAAAAAAAAAAAAAGTGATCGGACTCTCATAATTGGGCTTAAAACCCTTCCCTGGTCAACCCGGTTCCAAAAATGTCCATAGAGGGGGATTTTCGCCCCGGGGGGGGGAAAATATCCTGTGATGGAACCTTGATGGGAAGGGTGAGGAATGGGTGGGGGGGAATAATACATTTCTACACCCTGATTTCAGGAAAAAATTTGAAGGGGCTTCTGGGAGTCCCTGTTTTTTGGCGAAGGCCCACCAAACACGGTGGTGGGCCCAAAAGGGCCCCCCACTAAAACCCTCCCCAGGGGTAGCCAAAAAGTCCCCCGGAGGGCGGGGTTTTGGGGTAGTATACAATAACACCGATGGACACGTCCATTAGCTTTCCCATAAAAGTGTGACGTGAGGGCTGGGGCGTGTTTCCCCCTCGGCGCTCAGGGCGACTCCAAGGGACGGTGTTCCCCAAAAAGTCAAATTTTT
>JACEEZ010023054.1:0-2500 GCA_016584305.1 Chionoecetes opilio
AAGTACCGAATGCCTCTAAGTGATATGAAGACCTCCAGGAAGCCTCTAAGTGATAAGAGACTCAAGGGTGTCAAGCCAGGTTCCTCTCCCTCTTTGATTACATTACATTTCATTACCTCTTTGATTGACTTTCTGATGGCCACAGTAAACTACCCACACTTCAACCTGCCTGTGGTCCGCCTCCTCAACCCTGAGGAAGGTGGATGTCTTTGATACCTCAGAAGGCAGCAGTCCAGATGAGGATGAGGATTTTTTCAAGGTAAGACATTGATTTTATCGTGGTTTACCGCATCTTTAGTTCAGTTGTTACAGTTTATCACTTCAAGTTATTATATTATCAATCTTCAGCGTCATGCAGATAAATTATTGTAATATTTATAATTCAAGTGCAGTAATATATTTTCTAAAAATCTAAGCACTTTTTACTTCTAGGTAACTATTTTTTTCTTACTTTCTTATTTTTACTTAAGATTTTAACATAAATATCAAATTACAAATTTATTTATTATTTCCATACTTTGAGGACCCCAGGACCCAGAGTTACAGAGGGAACCAACTTTACCCGTCACTCCAACAAGATGGTAAAAGAGCTTGAGAGTTGGTGCTCAGAGAAGCTGAAGAACAAGCTGCTGGAGCAGGTTATGTTCCCCGCCCTTTCCAGGTGCCGCGGATGATGTGTTTGTTAAGCGGCTATAACCGTGGCCACCGAGATGAATTAATGCATATTTCTTGAAAGTCTCATAATGGCATTTTCTTTGTGTGTTTTACGGTTTTTTATTTGATAACAATATAGAACAAATATTTCCGAAGATAACAGTATATCTTTTGTACTGATAAACATTATATTAGGTAGGTAAACTTGTACGGGGAGCGGAGCGGGTTGTATCCTAATGGTGTGACGTCACGGGCGATCCACCAGGCCTTGTCTCTCGGTGGTCTCGCTATAACACGGGGCGTTTCGTCGGACTGTTTCCTCGAACCAAACTTGTATTTGGTTGGACCTGTTCGTCGAACACTGACAACACATATAGCACACGGTTGGGATAACCAACCGCTTCACCCAACCATAACAATCAGAACATCAGAACATAAGGAAGCAGCAAGAGGCGGCGAGACCTACACGAGGTATTTCCTATTCTATTCCTATAACACAAACAAAGATGAAGCGTTGACAGTACATGGGAGGCGTGGAAATTTGTTGTTAACATATGAACATAAGAACATAAGAAAATAAGGAAGCTACAAGAGGCCGTAAGACCTACACGAGGTCGTTCCTGTTACTTAACACTACCTACATCCACCTTTCATCCCCATCCATAAGAACATAAGAAAATAAGGAAGCTACAAGAGGCCGCGAGGCCTACACGTGGTAGTTCCCATCAAGAGGCCGTAAGACCTACACGAGGTTGTTCCTGTTACTTAACACTACCTACATCCACCTTTCATCCCCATCCATAAGAACATAAGAACAAGAAAATAAGGAAGCTACAAGAGGCCGCGAGGCCTACACGTGGTAGTTCCCATGAGTTTATCTAGCCTCCTTTTAAAGCTCCCTAATGACTCCGCACTAACTACCTGTCTACTGAGTCCATTCCAATCATTTACCACCCTATTTGTGAACGAATTTCTCCTTATTTCTTTTTTAAATCTATGCTTTTCCAGATTGAATCCATTACTTCTTGTTCTACCCTGGTTACTAGCCGTAAGAACTTTTCCTATCTCCTTTATTATATCCCTTTATCAATTTAAAAACTTCTATCAGATCACCCCTCACTCTACGTCTCTCGAGTGAGTGTAAATTTAATAGCTTCAATCTCTTCTCTTAACTAAAGTTACGCATCCCATGAATCATTTTGATCATCCTTTTCTGCACTGATTCTAACAAGCCTATATCCATCCTATAATATGGAGATCAAAACCGCAAATCTGAACCGCATAGTCTAGGTGAGGTCTGACTAGAGCCAAATATGGCTTTAGAATAACCTCAGCACTTCTACTTTTAACACTTCTGGTAAAGAATCCTAACACCCTATTAGCTCTATTTGGAGTCTCAATACATTGTTTCCTAGGTCGGAGGTCTGAGCTCACTCTCACTCCCAGATCTTTCTCACCTTCTGATCTGTTTATGTTTTAAATTTAGGGGCATACGCACTGCTGAAGAAAAGGGAGGAGGTGATTGTTAGAAGAGAACAGGACAGATGAAGACGCATTCGTGTGAGCTAAATGGGTTATAATGGACGAGAACTGCGCGGTCGCTACCGCCGTTACAGCTTGACATTCTTTATATTAATTTTTGCTTAGTATACTGTGCAGTATTTATCCACTTCCGCGTAACCTTTAAAATTTGTATACATATTGAAAAAAATATAGAGTTGTCTAATAGTGCATACAGACACACCCTCCCCGTTCTGGGTCCCCCCACTCTTTAGGAGGTTAGGTTAAAGTAATCGTCCAGACCATTTCATCATTCCTGATTTAATGCAGTCAAAATATAGCCATG
>JACEEZ010023054.1:7500-16602 GCA_016584305.1 Chionoecetes opilio
ACACGTATGACGCACCATGTTTATAACAAAATAATGTAGAATATCAACACTTACAATTGTAGTTAGTATTTCGTTGCGTAGCCCTTCCTCTTGATGACCCTTTGAAGGCGACGTGGTACACTGTCAGCAAGATTTTGAAGGAACTCAGGCTTAAATTCTTCCCAACACTTTCGGAGCTCCATTTCAAGCTTGGGGAGTGTAGATGTGTCACGTGAGCGGAGTTTGCCTTTAATGATGGCCCAAAGATTTTCTATGGGTGATATATCGGGAGAATTACCTGGCCAGTCATCTATTCTCCCAATCTTGCAGTCATCAAGCCACTGTATCACATCTCGAGCTGTGTGGCAGGATGCTCCATCCTGTTGGAAAATCTGTGCCTGTGTCTTTTCAAAGCAGTCCTCCAGGTGGTCATTTAAAAGATCAAAATACACCACTTTGTTAACAATTGTGTTCTTTGGGATAAGTTCCCAATACTATGAAAAGAAACGCAACCCCACACCATTAAACTGGGAGGGTGTTTTGTGGTCATTCGTGTGTAGCGAGGCTCGGTGGGGTCTGAGCCGGGGCGACGGTACACTTTTGCTGGTCCTCCTCCACTCACACAAAATGTGCTTTCGTCACTCCACAGCACAGCCCGCCGCTTGTCGAGAGGCCAATCTCTGTATTTCCTTGCAAAGTGAAGTCTTTTCTTCCTTTGGCGGTCATTTATCAGTGGCTTATTCCGCGCCCGGTAACACCTGTAGCCAAGGTCACGTTTCAAAGTTTCCTGTACAGTACGAAGCGACACATTACCAAGAAGAGTATGATTTTCCTCCTTCAGTTCTCTGGCTGTAAGGCTAGGATTGGCATCAAGCTGTCGCCTTAACACGCTCCTGGTTCTGTTACACGTTTTTTTTTGTTTCCCTGGTTTTTTTTTGGGGGAGCGGGAAATTCACCTCTCCGCCAGCCTTAAATCGGCGGATCAAATTTTGCACTGTTCTAAGCTTTAGTCCTTTAAGCTTGCAAATTTCCTTATTATTGATCCCAGCCTTGTAAAGATCAATGATTGCTTGAATCGTTGTGCCATCCGTATGTTTTCCACCCATTATGTAATCCAGCAAAAACAGGCAAAAACACGGGATGTAGGGGAACGCTGCAGGCTATAAGTTCAAAATCATGCAAACTGTCAACCACCTATGGAGGGAGGAGAGGGAGGGAAACCCTCCCTTCCACACACCGGTGAGTGTGCAAGATGATGTACGTCGCTGTCAGACATACGATGCATGCCTTCTGCATTTTTTTATAGCTTGGGAAGCAACTTTAAATCTGCGCGGTAAATCTCGATGAACGGATTCTGGCGCAGAGATCATCCGCGCGCAAGCCTGTACCTACTGTACAGTCACTGTTTCTCTCACACCACAAGGCACGCAGGCCAACCCAGCCCTCACGAGTCACTGGCCCGTACCGAGAGTTGAAGGCGGTAGAGGGACGAACAGCGAGGTAGCGACGAACGGCAAACCTTCCATTTGTTACCGAGAGTCGACATCGGAGGTTGGTTGAGATCTCGCGCCTGCGACAATATAGTGGCAACAGTGCTGCTTCAAATTGCGTAGCCAGCCGTACGACTAAAATAGTGTATAATGCGAATTTGCCCTTATACTCATCAAAAACATCAACAGAAACGTTGCGATCGGCTATGAAGTTGGTGAAATATATATTTAATGAAGTTAATTAACAGTAGAGGCGTGTATACGTAAGTTTCTCTACCGCTCATGTGAACATATGCGGTAAGAGAACCGTCCTGGCGGGTTCTGGCAGCGACCTTCATGATGGCGACGATTTTGGGAGGAGGTGGGGGGCATGACTGAGCAGGTAGAATGGACCCTACCCATAACTACGTCACGGTTTGTTTACATCGGTGCATTGTGGGGATAAGGCGGGGTCGCCGTGGGTGGACCTACGAAGGGAAAACTACGGCGATGAAAGAATTTCGAGTTATTTTGCGCGAAATTGATATTCCAGGTGCTATATTACTGTGCTCTGTTCTCGCTGACAACACTATATAGAAGACCTGAGGTAATGGCTGATGTGCAGAGGCTTCTAAACCAAGAAAACAGAATCATAACAGAGCCTCGTCAAAAGGTAAGCAACTGGTAGGTACGTACTGTGTCCCTACCACTAGCTTACTTCTTAATGGGACTCTGCTGTGACTGTTTTCCTGGTTTAGAAGCCTTCGCACATCAACCATCACCTCAGGTCTTCTCTATGTTGTCAGCGAGCACGGAAATATAGCACCTGGAATATCAATTTCGCCCAAAACAACTCGAATTTTTTTCATCGTCGTAGTCTTCTAGCTCTTTGTAGGCTGTACATATTCATGGTTATGATAGTATTAAAATACCTTATTAATTGAGTTCCTTTTGTTGTCTTTCCTCATAATAAGTAGTGCTACATCATGGTTTAAGTGTTACTTGACGAGCCAATGAATACTCTTGAGTCTATACCAACATCACCAACCTTTGCTTTGATTTATCTTATTACTCCATCCATAAACAAGTTGCATAACTACGGTGATATTACCCATCCTTGCCTCATGGTACCTGCATGGTACTGTCGTCTACCGATATTTTTGTCCCTACACAAATCGGGAAAACTCGCCGACAGTAATGGTTAGGTTGGTATCCGGCCATTTCGCCCACATGCCATTTCGCCACACCATAGTCATTTCGCCCACAGGTCATTTCGCCCACACTATGGAGTCATTTCGCCCACACTATGGAGTCTATAGGAGCTAGGAGGTTAGGTTATATTTGTTTAGTGTGTCGAGAACCCCCAACCCCCCGCTAGGAGGTTAGGTTAGATTAGGGTAGGTTAGATTTGGGTAGTTTAGGTTAGATTTGGATAGGTTAGGTTAGGTTAGGATAGGTTAAATTTGGTTAGGTTAGGTTAGATTTGGTTAAGTTAGCATATCGGTGGGTCAAGCTCCCTGCTAGGGTAGGTTAATTTTGGTTAGGTTAGGTTTATTTTGGTTAGGCAATTTTCGTCATTTCGCCCACAAGACATTTCGTCCACATGTAAGTCAATTCGCCCACATATAAGAGTCAATTCGCCCACATATAAGAGTCAATTCGCCCACACGATCCATGTCACGGAGTCATGTAACTATATCTTCCTCTGGCAGAAAATTGCCTAACCAAAATTAACCTACCCTAGCAGGGGGCTTGACCCACCGATAACCTAACCTAAGCTAACCTAACCTATTAGATTTGGTTTGGTTAGGTTAGATTAGATTTGGTTAGGTTAGGATAGGTTAGATTTGGTTAGGTTAGGTTAGATTTGGTTAGGTTAGGTTATCGGTGGGTCAAGCCCCCTGCTAGGGTAGGTTAATTTTGGTTAGGTTAGGTTTATTTTGGTTAGGCAATTTTCTCTAGATATAAGGAAATTACCCTAGATCTAGGGAATTTTACCCCCCCTACACAACTCTTTAATTACGTGTTTCCGACGCATAATTTGTTCCCCACCCGAAAACCCCGCATTTCCACAGGTCCCCAAACTTGTTTGGGGGAAGTGGGAGAGTATGGGCAAACACTAGAAATTTACCGTCATTTCGCCCACACTATGGAGTCATTTCGCCCGAGGTTACTGGTGGTTCATTCCATTTCTGCCAGAGGAAGATATAGTTACATGACTCCGTGACATGGATCGTGTGGGCGAATTGACTATAGAGTGGGCGAATTGACTTATATGTGGGCGAATTGACTTACAGGTGGACGAAATGTCTTGTGGGCGAAATGACGAAAATTGCCTAACAAAAATAAACCTAACCTAACCAAAATTAACCTACCCTAGCAGGGGGCTTGACCCACCGATAACCTAACCTAACCTAACCAAATCTAACCTATCCTAACCTAACCAAATCTAATCTAACCTAACCTAACCAAATCTAGCCTAAACTACCCAAATCTAACCTACCCTAACCTAAACAAATCTAACCTAACCTCCTAGCGGGGGGGTGGGGGTTCTCGACACACTAAACAAATATAACCTAACCTCCTAGCTCCTATAGACTCCATAGTGTGGGCGAAATGACTCCATAGTGTGGGCGAAATGACTCCATAGTGTGGGCGAAATGACCTGTGGGCGAAATAACTCTATTGTATGGCGAAATGACCGGATACCAACCTAACCATTACTGTCGGCGAGTTTTCCCGATTTGTGTAGGGACAAAAATATCGGTAGACGACAGTACCATGCAGGTACCATGAGGCAAGGATGGGTAATGTCACCGTGGTTATGCAACTTGTTTATGGATGGAGTAATAAGATAAATCAAAGCAATAAAATACCTTATTAATTGAGTTCCTTTTGTTGTCTTTCCTCATAATAAGTAGTGCTACATCATGGTTTAAGTGTTACTTGACGAGCCAATGAATACTCTTGAATCTATACCAACATCACCAACCTTTAAAGGTTGGTGATGTTGAAAAAATTTCATTGTTTTACAATGAAAAAATTCGAGTTGTTTTGGGCGAAATTGATATTCCAGCTGCTATATTTCCGTGCTCGCTGACAACATAGAGAAGACCTGAGGTAATAGTTGATGTGCGAAGGCTTCTAAACCAAGAAAAAGTCACAGCAGAGTCTCATTAAGAAGTAAGCAAGTGGTAGGGACACATTACGTACCAAGGATATGTACTATCCTTGTTACGTACCTACCAGTTGCTTACCTTTTGACGAGGCTCTGTTATGACTCTGTTTTCTTGGTTTAGAAGCCTCTGTACATCAGCCATTACCTCAGGTCTTCTCTATAGTGTTGTCAGCGAGAACAGAGCACAGTAATATAGCACCTGGAATATCAATTTCGCGCAAAATAACTCAAAATTCTTCCATCGCCGTAGTTTTCCCTTCGTAGGTCCACCCGCGGCGACCCCGCCTTATCCCCACAATGCACCGATGTAAACAAACCGTGACGTAGTTATGTCTGGGGCCCATTAGGTGAAGTAAATATAGGAAGTAAAAGGAAGATAGATGAGGGAATGGATGAACATTTCAGTAAGGAAGAAATAAGGAGTTACTTAAAAAAGCTGAAAAATAGGAAAGCAGCAGGCAGGGATGGTATACCAAACGAATTGTATAAAGAAGGGGGTGAGGGTATGGTGGATGGGTTGTATAGGCTTTTTAGGCAGATTTGGCAGGATAAGAGAGTCCCAAGGGAATGGAATGAGGGTAGGGTTACTCTATTACACAAGGGAGGTCACAAAAGTAGAAAGCTCTTGAAAAATTATCGACCAATAGCAGTAATGGATACGGTGGGAAAGATATTCAGTGGGTTACTAAATGGTAGGATTAGTGAATGTTGTGAGAGAAATAGAGTAATGGGGGAGGAACAGAATGGCTTTCGCAGGGATAGGAGAGGTGAGGACAACATGTTCGTAGTTAGTTCAGTGATAGAAAAAATGAATAGGATGGGTGGAAGACATACCTTGCATTCCTTGACATTGAAAAGGCTTATGATAGGGTCAATAGGGGTTTGCTTTGTAGACTACTGTCTAGAATTGGGATTAGTGACAGAATAGTCAGCATAATAGATAGTATGTATGAGGACACACGGGCAGTGTACAGGCTTGGGGACATAGAGACAGAGTGGGTAGGTAGTCGAAGAGGGGTTAGGCAGGGCTGCGTGTTATCACCGTTACTTTTTGGCTTATATACAGAGGAATTAGCAATTAGGTTGAGAAATTCGGGCTATGGATAAGGGTTGGGGAGGAAAAGTTGAGCAGTTTTACTATATGCTGACGACATAGTTGTCATGAGTGAGGACAGTGGAGAACTTCAGGAGATGTTACATATAGTCGCACAGTATGGGAGGGATTTTGGGATGAAATTTAACAGTGAGAAAAGTCAGGTCCTGGTTATAAATGGAGAGGCAGCAGATGAGGGTAGGAGTTGGGAAATGGGAGACCTGAGGATAGGGCGCACCGAGTCATATAAATACCTAGGTATCACGGTAGATGGGAAGGGAGCAGATAGGACGAAACAGGATAAAATAGGAAAAGCAAATCAGTGGGTGGGAAGGCTTGGTAGTGTAGCAAGATATAGGGCAAACAGGTATGAGGTAGTAAGAGGGTTGTGGAAAGGCATGGCAGTACCGAGCCTCATGTATGGGGCAGAGTGTATGAGGTGGACGGTAGGAGAGCTGGACAAGTTAGAGGTAGTACAGAACAGGGTAGGTAGACTTGCACTAGAGGCAACAGGTATGTAGCAGTGGAGGCGATCAGGGGAGAGGCAGGGTGGAGTACCTTTGCGGAGAGAATAGGAAAGTCAGTGCTTAATTACAAAAATCAGGCTTAGAAAAATGGATGAAAACAGGTGGGCTCGAAAAGTTTATGAGTGGATAGGACAGAGTAGTAAATGGGATAGATCAAGCAGACGGTGGGAGAGGAAGTGTGGGTTACAGGGTTTCACAGATAGGATACACCAGTCTAGTGAGGGGGAGTTAAAGCGAAAGGTGAATGACCAAGTTCAGAGGCAGGGCAGGGAGATGTGGAGACAGAGGATGGAGGGTAAGAGTTCTCTGAATTGGTACAAGGGGAAGACCACACCAAAGTGTGGAGGTCTTTTATGATGGTAGCTTGGGGAGTGGTTTATTATTTAAAGCAAGGACAAAATCTCTGGAGGTCAATAGTAGAACATATAGATGGGCAAACGAAGGAAGCAAGATATGTCAAATGTGTATGGGTAGACTAGATGAAATTGTAGATCACCTGGTATTAATGTGTCCAAGGTATGATGAGGAAAGAGAGCGGCTTATAGCAATAGTGGCACGGGAGGTAGGCGTGGATCAGTGGGATAGAGTGGCAGAGGGGAACATAGATGGGATAATGGAATTTCTTTTAGGTTTGAGTAGGGTACAGGACACCAATAGAAGAATCATTGAAGGGGTTAAAGTATTTCTAGAAAAGGCTTGGGTAAAAGAGCAGAGAGTTAGGGCCTAATCCTACAAGTCCTCAGGGAGCCAGCCGGAAAATAGGCTTTGAACTGCGACTGAAAACCGTGGTTTAGCTCCCCACCTAGAAAGAAGAAGAAGAAGACGGCTCAAGCCACTAACCACCCCTCTATCCTGAACCTCCTTAATTATTATCACTAAAATCACTTATTGCCGCATATGTAATACCTAATAATCTTATACTTATACTTAAATACATATTGGCAAGAAAATTTTTAACATATCTCTTAATCCCTCCAGATTAGGAATGTAATAAAAATTCATCGAAGGTTGCGGCGAAGACACGGGGATAGCCGTGTCTTCAACCTTGACCGCCACCGCGTCCCTGCTCTTCGTTCCAAAATTACAGGGTTTTTTATACGTCTTATGGTAAGCGAAGGTCTGCCGTTCGTCGTTCTACCGCCTACCGTCATGACTCTCGGTACGGGCCACTGTCTCTCTCACACACGTGTACGCCCTTCTTGCCCGCTCGCCCACGAACACAGGCTCACCCCAGCGCACACAGACTCGCCCCACTGTTCGTCCGTGTACCACTACACGCCCGTCCCCAACACATTCACTGTGTAGCCGCGCTACTCACACTCACAGTCTCTCCCTACCAACACCTCTTCGACTCAACACACCCACTGTGTAGCCGTGTAATACACTACACGCCGTCCCCAACACACTCGTCGACTCAACACACCCACTGCGTAGCCGTGTAATACACTACACGCCGTCCCCAACACACTCGTCGACTCAACACACCCACTGTGTAGCCGTGTAATACACTACACGCCGTCCCCAACACACTCGTCGACTCAACACAACCCACTGCGTAGCCGTGTAATACACTACACGCCGTCCCCACACCCCTCGTCGACTCACCACACCCACTGCGTAGCCGTGTAATACACTACACGCCGTCCCCAACAACACTCGTCGACTCAACCCCACCCACTGCGTAGCCGTGTAATACACTACACGCCGTCCCCAACACACTCGTCGACTCAACACACCCACTGCGTAGCCGTGTATAACACTACACGCCGTCCCTAACACACTCGTCGACTCAACACACTGTGTAGGCGCGATACACATTAGGGGCTATATTCAAGAATGCTCGTCAAATCCCGGCCGGTGGAGATTTTCCACCGTCGTACCTCCACTGGTAACATCTACAAGAACTGCCCCGACTGGTGGATATTTGACAGGCGTACCACACAAGCGAGCCCAAAGCGGCATCAGTATTTTGACTGTTTATACATATCTAATACATTTTACTAGTGAAATTTATCATTTCTGACATTAAAATATAGCTAAGTTAGTGTTCGCCACTTGTCTGAGGCGTTGGTGCAGAAAAAATTGGCCTGAGTGATGCTTGCGAGTACATTTGAACGGCCCGCCGCCACTGCTCCACACAATGGCCACCTCCATTCTCCCGCCGCCGCCCGGCTTCCTCACAAGTTAACACACCTATATAAGGCCTCCTGGACCTGATTTTACCTTAATGATGACACGTGTGCATTCACAGTGTATGGCTGTCACTCTCGGTTGTGTTGAAAACTCTCCTGTAATGGTCTGGAAGAAATACGATGGAATAAGTGGAGAGCGGGGTGAAGGGGGGATGTGCAAGTTGTCGCCAATCAGCTGACTCAAACCTCCACCCCTGAGCTCGACGCGTTGCGTCGTATTTTGATTCTTGTATACCAAAAACCGATACAACGGGTGGAGAAAAATTCTTGAATATGGCCCTAGTACACAGTCTCTCTCTCAAAGGGCGCGCCGTGATCCTACCCCACAGTCGCCGCCACTGAGCTATGAAGGCCACGCCGTGCCCAACAGGGCCACTCACGCCAGACTGCGGCAGACTTGGTGTGACACACCAAGGCAGACTGCCTTGTATGGCAGTCTGCATCACAAACCAGTCACACTCCTTTGGCTGTCACACTGTCTGCCTTCCCGCCCGCATACTTTCCAACTCTATGCTATAGTTAATGCTATAGTCCATTCACTTTAAACTGGATTCCTGGCTGGGAGCTGCTCGATGCCTCCCGAGTTTGAGGACGTCGCTGATTGCGATGCACCCGGGTGGTGGCGATGGTGTGGTCCTCGCCTCCCGGGCCCATTTCTGAATTT
>JACEEZ010023054.1:20534-34972 GCA_016584305.1 Chionoecetes opilio
GTGATGTGCCTGTAGGGGTACCAGAGCGAGATGTGACTCAAGCGACTACTAAGGTTCCTAGTAAGTCACCAGGGAAGGTGTTTGGAAGGTAGTTGATCATGGAGCCCGCCCGCAGGAGAAAAAGGTAAACAATGACCATCTTTTGTGCACGAACTCATTTCAGGTACTCTCGGGGCTGCAAGAGGATGATACGGAGGTTAGGAAGGTAGACGATACATCATTACCCGAAGGTAAAATCTTGGTTGTTGGTGACAGTCAGGTTAGGCATCTTGACAGCAGGTTCTGTGACAGAGAAGGGATGCGCATGAAGTCGGTGAGTTACCCAGGGAAGGGGATAGGTTATGTTAGTGACAAGATAGTTGAGTGCATGGCGGACCAAGGGAAAAAGCCCATCGTCTGCCTGAGCGCTGGGGGAAATGATGTTGAGTGTGTAAGAAGTGAGGAATTGCTACGGCGGTTCAAGGAAGCTGTAGGTAAAGTTAGGGACAGGGGTGGGTTCCCTGTGGAGTGTGGTGTCCTTCCAAGACGCTTTGTTGACGACATGTGGTACTCCAGGGCTATTGCGGTGAATTGCCGGCTGGCACTTCATTGCAAAGCCAATGGTTGGGCCTTTGTCGACAGCTGGGACCTCTTTTTCGGGCAAAACACCTCTACCGCTGGGACGGGTTGCACTTTTCGAGGAAAGGAGTTCAGATCTTGTCTGAATCCCTTGAAAGGGAGGTAGATGCACTGCAGGCTTTTTTAAGATAGAGAACCGGGGTTTAGACACGGGGGTCGGGGTAAAGGAAACTTGCGACACTAGGAGGAGTTTCAGAAGGCAGGGAACTAAAGTGATTCGTAAGAAGAGAGAGAGGAGGGGTTTAGTTAAAGATAAAGGGAAAATTGACAAAAAAAAGAGGAGTTGCTTGAAGGTTTACTATACAAAGTGTAGGAGTATTTAAAAAAAGATAGATTTCCTGAGAGGAATAAATAGTGTAGAGGATTTTGATATAATAGCATTAACAGAAACATGGTTGGATATGTCAGGAAAGGTATTCGATCCGGAAGTCGAGATAGCTGGGTATAAGTTATTTCACAAGGACAGAGTAGGCAGACGAGGAGGAGGAGTTGCGCTTTATGCAAGAGATGCATTGCAGTGTTGTGTTAACAATGTTATAAAAACAGATGACAGCATAGAGTCTATATGGGTAGAGGTTACGGAGGGAACTGAGAAAATGGTTTTTGGGTGTAGTGTTATAGGCCCTCCAAACTATGTAAAGAGGATTCAGCTCCTATAGGGAAGAAATAAACAAGGCCTGCAGATATAATCGATTATGCGTGGTGGGAGATTTAATCATAGGTGACAGCGATGCAGATGAATTGTTAAATATAATCCAGGATAACTTCCTAAGTCAAGCAATCAAGGAGCCTACTAGAGGAGATAATATTCTAGATATATTGCTGACAAATAGAGACGATTTAGTTACAAATGTGAAGGTCGGGGGGAATTTAGATAATAGCGACCATTATGAGATCAGATTTAACTTAAAATGGGAAGTTGGAAATTAAGTGGCAATAGGCATCGAATACCTAATTTCAGAAAGGCCAATTATGCGGGATTAAGAAGACACCTGGAGGTTATTAATAAGGTGTGGGATGGAGGAGCAGAAATTTTCCCAGGACAGGGCGTTGACAGCTGAAAGGCCAATTTGAAGGATTAGGAAGGCACCTGGAGGTAATTGGCGCGGTCAGATATGGTAGTGAGGTCGAGGCTGAGGAGATAATTAGAGCGGTTAGACAGGGAAGTGAGGTCAGGGCTGAGGAGGTAATTAGAGAGGTTAGAAGGGGAAGTGAGGTCGGAGCCGAGGAGGATTATACCTCATTTGTAAGGAATATAATTGACGGACAGAAAAGAAATATTCCTTATAGAGAAATAAGGTCCAGAAAGAGTGATCCAAAATGGATGACCACCAAGTTAAAACACAACATTGGAGTAAAAAGAAACATTTATTTAAGGTTCAAGGCAGGATTGGTAAACAAAGAACAGTATAACGTGATGGCGAGGACAGTGAAGAAATTAACTCGAGTTGCTAAGAACAATTATGAGATTAAAGTAGCAGAAGAGGCGAAAAGGGACCCAAAGGGGTTCTATCAGGTTTATAAAACAAAGACAAGGGAATTAGTTGGGCCGTTAAGGTCAGGACAGGGTGAGGTCTTAAATACGGATGAGGATATGTGTAGGAGTCTAAATGATTATTTCTTAAGTGTTTTTACGAAGGAGGATACACAGACGATACCTGATAGTGAACAGATATTCAAAGGAAGCGACGAGGAGAAACTCAAAGATATTGTGATAACTAGGGAAATGGTGGAGGAGGGTATAGAAAAAATGAAAACATTTAAATCGCCAGGACCAGATGAAGTGTATCCAGGGTATTAAAGAATGCAAGGAGGTTGTTAGTGAGTCGTTAGTGCACATTTTTAGGAATCGGTTGAGATAGGCGATGTGCCATATTGTGGAGGAAAGGAAATGTTGTTTCCCATATTTAAGAAGGGAGACAGAGGACTAAAGTCAATTATCGACCCGTAAGTCTAACATCAGTGGTGGGTAAATTATTGGAATCTATTATTGCAAAAACATTAGAGAGCACTTAGATAAACATAGTTTGATCAATGATTCACAACATGGATTCACCAAGGGTAGGTCATGTCTCACCATTTATTGAGTTTTTATAGGAAAGTTTATGAGACGGCAGATAATGATAAGGATTATGATATAATATATCTGGACTTTAGTAGGCATTTGACAAAGTACCACACGAGCGACTCTTAAATAAGGTTAGGGCTCATGGTATAGATGGGAAGGTTCTTCATTGGATCAGAGCTTGGCTAAGTAATAGGCAACAAAGGGTTACAATTAATGGTTCCAAATCTGAATGGGGACTGGTGACAAGTGGAGTTCCACAAGGGTCTGTTTTGGCCCATTACTATTTTTGATTTACATCAACGACTTGGATAGTGGGATTAGCAGTGATATCAGCAAGTTTGCTGATGATACTAAGTTAGGTAGGATTATTGGATCACAGTCTGACGTAAACATATTGCAGGGAGACTTAGATAAACTTAACGAGTGGGCAGTCAGATGGCAGATGGAATTTAATATTGATAAATGTAGCGTTATGAATGTTGGTAGAAAAAACCCTGGTAATAGATACACCATAAGCAATGTATCGCTGAAAAGATCAGAAGGTGAAAAAGATCTTGGAGTGAGGGTGAGCCCAGACTCCGACCTAGGAAACAATGTATTGAGGCCAGAAATAGAGCTAATAGAGTATTAGGATTCATTACCAGAAGTGTTAAAAGTAGAAGTGCGGAAGTTATTCTAAAGCTTTATCTGGCTCTAGTCAGGCCTCACCTAGACTATGCAGTTCAGTTTTGGTCTCCATATTACATGATGGATATAGTGTTGTTAGAAAAAGTGCAGAGAAGGATGACCAAAATGATACAAGGGATGCGTAACTTTAGTTATGAGAGGAGATTGAAGTTATTAAAATTACACTCACTCGAGAGATGCAGAGTAAGGGGCGATCTGATAGAAGTTTTTAAGTGGATAAAGGGATTTAATAAAGGAGAGGTAGGAAAAGTTCTTACGGCTTTTAACCAGGGTAGAACAAGAAGTAACGGATTCAAGCTGGAAAAGCGTAGATTTAGAAAGGAAATAGGGAAAAACTGGTTCACAAATAGGGTGGTGAATGAATGGAATGGTCTCAGTAGACAGGTAGTTAGTGCTGAGTCATTGGGGAGCTTTAAAGGGGAGCTGGATAGGTTCATGGATGGGGATGAAAGGTGGATGTAGGTAGTGTTAGGTGACGGGAACTACCACGTGTAGGCCTCGCGGCCTCTTGTAGCTTCCTTATTTTCTTATGTTCTTATGTTCTTATAAAAATCAGTAGTGATGCTATAATTCGTAATATATGGCGCCTGGCGACGTTAGGGCTGCAGGTGGCGACTAAAGTAGTATCTACGGTAGCGACCAATATTTTATGTTATTTTAACTAAAGCCGTGTTTTTGTCGTCCAAGTACCGTCTTGTATACGAAGACCGTTTTTTGTCGCGATTGGTTTCTGCGACAAAAACACAACAAGCGTGGTAGGAGCCGAAATAATAATCAACGCGAAACATTGCAAACAATATCACAAAGTAGTATAGCACACATTTCAGCAAGTGTTATCACTTTGAGGTGAATACTGAAGGTATATTATGAAGGTTATGATAAACAATAACAACACGGCGCCGAAAGGGTAACCAGTCGTCACAAGCACCGACAATATAGCCAGGATGGGGCCTGTGTTTCTATTGCCTACATATTTAACTTATGTGTTATGTGTGGTGACGATGAGTGTCAATATACATCCATTCCAGTCTCTTCAGATATATTATATATGATAAATAACATCTTTCATCAGCCGAAAACGTCTGAGTTACTTTAATGCCACAAATTCACCTCTCTTGATATATGTGGTGACCATGAGTGTCATTAATCTTACTGTCCTGCCTGATATGGTGTGTTTGCGACTGTAGGCATGCACATTTCTCTATTATTCACGTTGTACAAGGAAATGTGACTATTTTTTTCTGGTGAGTTTTGATGTGTTTTGAATTAATCTGCTACCGTTTCTGTGGCAATAATTTCTTTTTTTTGGTGGGGGGTGGGGTAAAGGTTAGGTTAGGTTAGGTAGCCTATAGCTTATGCTAGGTAAAGATTATGTTATGTTAGGTAAAGGTTAGGTTAGGTACAGGTTCGGTTATGTTGAATTTTGTTTTTCAATCATTTTTTGTCGCAAATCACTTCGAAAAAGTTATTTGCGACAGAAACGGTTAGAAGATTGATTCAAAACACATCAAAATTCATCAGAAAAAAAAGATTTCGTCCACCAAAGTGAATTCGGTGTCTAACTGGAAATTTAGCAAAGTTTTTGGATAATGGGGAATAAGGTAATAATTTTTGGGGTATATGCAGAATAGGAGCCACTTGCAAGAAACACTATGTAAAGATATATTAGCATATTTCATTAAAAAAAGATAAGTCTGAGAGTATTAAAGATAACGTGTATGATTCCATAAAGCACTATCATTATAAAACTAATAACCCAAAGGAAATAAAACCTAACCTGGACTCCCAACAACGTTAACTAACCAATTTATTTGACCTAATTCCTACTAACCAGAGTAAGGTTTTTCAAAAACTAATAATTTGCGATACAAATGCTATAGAGTAGACTGCAGCATATTTGATCATGAATAAGAATGTAAAGCTCAAAATATTTTAAGTGATTATGAGCAAATACTCCAATAAACTCTATTTATTTTTCATGGTAAAAATGGACGAGGACTGCGCGGTCATTTTCTGAGACACTGACTAGTTTTTCCTTGCCTAATTTTTTTTTTTCTTTTTCAGATGGAGGTATTTTTATTTTTCGGAAACCCAATACATTTTTTTTTCATTATCACCGAATCCTAAGGTCGCCATTTCCATTGATAACAATGTACGTCCATCAGAAAAAGCACTAAAACTTTGCCTGGAAATAATAGTCAGTGTCTCAGAAACCAGAGAAGGGACAGAATTGTACGAAAACAAGTGCGTCCCGCCCGCCCCGCATTCGCCAGCTGCCGAGTGGTTCGCTTGCCTAGCCCTGCTGCCTGCTGGGAGGATTATTACCCGAACCGAACCTAACGTAACCTCATAACGGGGGGGGAGGTTCCGCCCCCCGCGACCCCCCCCCCCCTGGCAAGATTATGAATCTAACCTCCTAAAGGGTTGGGGGGCCTCTGAAAGGGGAGTGTGTGTATGTATGCGTATTAACCAACTTTATTATTTCTACAATATGTATATAAGCTTTGAAGGTTACGCGGAAATGGATTAATAATGTACAATATACTTGGCAAAAAATAATATAGAAAACATAAGTGGTAACGGCGGTAGCGACCGCGCAGTTCTCGTCCATAATAACCTTATTTTTCCCCCGAGTACTGGAAAAGTGTAGCAATACACATAACAGACAGCGGCTTCTCATCAGTTATAACACCATATCTCTTCATCTATCTGTTATATGCTGTTATTTCTTCTTCTACAACCCTTTGTCATTACTACTTATACACATTTGTTGTTTTTCATGTCAAGTGAGCCTTTCTTAATCTCAGCCACTCGACAGATAAATTCTGCTCTAATGTCCTCTCTTTTCTTTTGTTTCCTCGGGATCATCTCCTCCAAGACAGCCTCCGAGGTATCTTCAGAACGCTTGGATTGGTAGTCCTGATGGCCATGATGATGGGCATGGTTTTCCCCGCATCTGTACGGCATCACAAAAAAGCCACGCGGCGCCGAAACTCCCGTTTTCTAATGCTTGTTCTCTAATCCCGTCTTCGTATCAAGACCGCACTCAAAAACAGGAAATCTTGGATTGGGATTCGTATTCCAAGACGGTGCTTGGACGACAAAAACACCGCTCAAAATAAGGCAGTCTTAAGTGTTCTTATGTTGAAAATCAGGTTTTCACTAATAGAGCCAATGGTTTTGATATAGTACTCATGTCCATACCATGAACATTGGTTTGAAGAAATAGTATTTGAAAGTATGATCTACTAATGTATGGTCCGACAGCCTTAAAGGAACTGTTACGTCAATATGTTTGGGTGAATATATTTCTCCATTGATGCTGAAAGATTATAGATTGTGTGCACAAGGGTAGTATGATTTCTTATTCCATAAAAACCATGATTAACACCATGGCTAATTTTGCCATCCAACATGTTAAACATAAACACGGCCTGCCTGCCAAAGTACAATGTTTGTATACTATTTCACGAGTGACGTTCACTGACGAAGCTAGTCCCTTGTGTTTACTAGGTAACTATATATATATATATATATATATATATATATATATATATATATATATATATATATATATATATATATATATATATATATAATATATTATATATATATATATATATATATATATATGTGTATATATATAAGTGTCCTGGCGCAGGAACGTCCATGAAACCATTGAACACTTGCTACTGCAGTGTCCACGCCTCCACTACCACCGTGCAGGGCTACACTCCCAAATCCTCGCCCTGAACGATACCACATTTGACCTTGTCGTACAATGTCGAAAATTGTCGTACAATGTCGAAATTGTCGTACACTCATCTGGCAACATATAAAGAATATGGTAACAAGCGTTCATTAATTCATTACTCTAAATTTCTACGATGATGTAATGCTATATTAACTAAATGTTTACCGAATCGGAAATTGTATGTAAGAGTTGATTTTATGGAGAAAATAATTACGATTGTACGCATATATTTTCATTTCCTCTGCATCCTAGACACCAATGTTACATATGTTAAATGAACTTTAATAATCTTTTGATTTGAAAGAGCTATATAAAAGCATGTAAAAGCATTTGGGAAGGCGGTAGCAGAGCGGTTATAGCGTCTCGGACTGGCGTTCTCGGTGACCCGAGTTCGATCCCCGACGAAAACCAAAACCTTTCTGTACCGGCGAGTGGCCTAAGAACACCCACATGCCCTGCCCATTAACTCTACCTCCGATTGCGAGTGCATCGGAGGACACAGGGGGGCGGCATGAGCCTTTAATCACAGGCGTCCACTATAAAAAATCCTGCCTGCGCCACCATGGGCGAGGGCCAACCATCACAGCAGCCCTCAATGGGGAGTTTTCTAATAAGCTCACGCTCAAGCCTGTCTCTCAGGCTGTCACATCCTCAGCACTTTCAGCCTGAATGATCTATCTTTTACCGTAAATTCCCTGTACTTTTTCGGGACAGATCAGAATTACCCTTTAATACAACAACTGAAACAGTTCTTAATAAAAAATGTAGTTTATCATTTTATTTGTCTGCACTTGGTGAAAATATTGGCAAAACAATTGAATACTTGAAAAATCATTCTTTAAAAATCGTCTTTTCATGGAAAAACGCAAGTTCAAGCAGAATGAGGCTTCAGGAAATATCTACTTGTATGTAAGCATTCACTGAGTACCTGTTTTGGGTGTGCCTGTCTGTCTTGCGACGAACATTTAACCAAGAAGTAATTTAAGTGCTTGGCACCTCAACGAACAGTCCGGGATGGAAGACAGTTGAAAGCGTTTGTTTACTATTTCCGTCTCGAAAGACGAAAGTCTCCTTTATGTGGGAAACGGTATGTGGGAGCGGATGCCACGAATATTCCAGTAGAGGATAGAGAGTGTGATGAGATAAGCGGGTGATATAGTTAGGATGACAGTCTCTGGTATTGAGAAGTTAGGAGTATCAGAGATATGAGCCATGAGGTAAGGAGCGGGGGCGCTAAGCTGAGTTCCTACCCGTGTGGTGTCTACAGGAAAGTGGATGATAACAGATCCTGCCGGCGGGATGGTTTCTGTGGAGATGCTGAACGCCACACTCTGTTTTGGTTAAATGTTCGTTGTAAGAGAGACATATACACTCAGAACAGGTACTCAGTGAATGCTTACATACAAGTAGATATTTCCTGAAGCCTCATTCTGCTTGAACTTGCTTTTTTTTTATGAAAAGACGATTTTTAAAGATTGAGTTTTCAAGTATTCAATTGTTTTTGCCAATATTTTCACCAAGTGTAGACAAAAAAAATGATAAACTACATTTTTTATTAAGAACTGTTTCATTTATTGTATTGAAGGGTAATTCTGATCTGTCCCAAAGAAGTACAGAGAATTTACGGTAAATGATAGATCATTCAGCCTCACAGAGCAGAGGATGTGAGATGCGCGAGGGACATCTGGCGGCTTAGCTTTGAAAACTCCCCATGGAACCTCAAGAGCCTACCATCCGAGCCCTGGGTCACCACTGCCTACAGGCGCTATGATGTAAAAATGTATGTACAAAAAAAAACAAAAAAACAAGTACAAAAATTATCTATGAAGTCCTCAAAAAAATATAATATTTGAGTGAGATTCACAGGCTCTAACGGGATCATAAAACGGAGTGTAGTGGCCCATTCATGAGCTGGGAGTTATTGACAGCGAGCTTCGCTCGCTGTCGCTTACCATAAGACCCGTGGAACCAAGTTTCCGCCAAAAAGTGTATCAAGTATAGATGTCCAGCCTCTGGCCCCTTTGCTTTTGGCTCAGTTCTTGCGGCTGGAACGTGACAGCGAGCCACGTTCCAGCCAATTAACTCATTACGTGAATTACTCATTAAGGGCTTGTTCTATGCAAAAAATTTGTTTTACAGACCCCCGTTGATTTTGACAGCACTACTTGCATGTCGAATTTCAGCTCAATCCGACAATAATTAGGAGTAGTTTACGCTTATTACTCATTAAGGGCTTGTTTTACGCAAAAAGTTTCTTTCGACGACCCCCATTGATTTTGATAGCACTACTTGCATGTCAAATTTCAGCTCAATCCGATAATATTTAGGAGTAGTTATACACTTTTTGGCGGAAACTTGGTGGTAGAGGTGGTGGTGGTAGAGGTGGTGGTGGTGGTGGTGGTAGAGGTGGTGGTGGTGGTGGTGGTGGTGGTGGTGGTGGTGTTGTGGTGGTGGTGGTTGTGGTAGAGGTGGTGGTGGTAGAGGTGGTGGTGGTAGAGGTGGTGGTGGTTTGGTGGTGGTAGTGGTGGTGGTGGTGGTGGTGGTGGTGGTATTGTTTGTTGTTGTGGTGGTGGTGGTGGTTGTGGTTGTGGTTGAGGTGGTGGTGGTGGTGGTGGTGGTGGTTGTGGTAGAGGTGGTGGTGGTGGTCTTTCAAGATGAAGAGACCATTAATAACCCTCGCTATAGATTTCAAGAAAGCCTTTGACAGTGTGAAAAGAAAACCCCTAATTGAATGCCTAAAAAAGTTCAGGATACATCCACACATAATTGACGTCATAAGTGACATATACCTAAATGACATGACCATCCTGTATCTAAACAATGAGATCATAACAAACATGGATGTCACCAGCGGAATAAGGCACGATTGCAATGGTTCAACATCGCTGTTCTTAATGATAACATATATCATCATCCTACACCTGAACCAAACAAATATTGGATTTAAAGATGAGATATGCTTTATCCCTGCCTTGTTTTATGCAGATGATGGCCTTATTTTAGCACAAAGTGAATCAGGTGCCCTAAACATGACATTGACACTCATCTTAGCAGCAAGAGCAAGTGAAACAGTCAACAGTTATTTAAAAGAGCATAATACCAACATATACCAACTTGGTATAGTACACAACACGAAATAACTGACAAATTAAAAGAGCATGATACCTAGAAATGGAAAGCAGAACTACTTGAAAAAGAGACACTTAGACTTTACAGAACATACAAAACACACATAAAAGAAATAGACTTTTATGATAAATGATGAATCCACTACAACTTTGATAAGATGCAGAAGCAATACACTGAAACTAAACTTAACTACAGGAACAGACACACCCTCGGGAACACAGCATGCACGACATGTAACACTGGACTGAAGGAAACTTTAGAACACTTCCTATTACAGTGCGAGGAATATAAAGACATAAGGAAACACTTAAACTTTCTACAAGACAACACACTGACAAATGCTTAAAAACTTGCAACATTTTTACTCCTAGCAGATGAACAGGATGCAGATGTGAAGAAACAAACTTTGTTACTGATGTGGAAAATAAAGGAACAGCAAGAACATTGATTAGCAAGCAAAAGCCAAGACATTTCACAAGAGCATTCACAAGTATAAGCAAAAACGGGGTGATCAAGCAACAAACACCACAACACTTCAAGAATCAGAAAAAAATCACCGATACTAAGGTGTTACCCCCACACTTCATCGATATCTCTAGTATGGATACCAATGGATAATTATGTAAAGTGTAATTACTTTTATATCACCATTCTTTCAGAGGCTGCTGGGCACTCGTGGAGAATGTGGGTCCTATTTTGTGCGGAATGTTGTCATGCGCGAAATCCTGTAGACCCTCCATATTTTCACTGGTTTTACAGCATAACTGCTGCCCTAAAGCATGTTACAGAGTACTCTGAGATACATAATATTTTATGAGAGTAGTTAGATGCACTGGTATTCAGACAAAAGATATTTGAACCTGAAACCTACACATGAAAAGGCTTTACTTTTGACGTGAATATTTTAGTCTTATGAGTAACTATTATTACTTGTAAGTGTTCTCATGGAAAGCTAGTGCCTCTATGTGGCTTGTAACATGTATCAGGGCAGCAGCTAAGTCGTAAAACCAGTGAAATAAGAGAGATGAATGGAGGGGTCTACAGGATTTCGCGCTGACAATATTTCGCGAAACACCCACATTCGTGAACCACATTCTCCACGAGTGCCAGCTGCTAATCCTTCATTAGTTCAAAAACATAGTCAGCCAAAGCAGCATGATCCCACTAGCTGTGACGGAGGTGAATTATGAACGTAACACAACACAAATGATAATTCTCAAAATATTAGTAATATTTTTTGTGACATCCGCCATTTATAATGCTACAAACATTTCGTTTTGTATGCCTTATAAGTATGCTAGATATGCTAGACTTACCGTCTCACTTCTTTCATTATTAGCTAATAAAGCTACTACAAATACTATAAAGATCATATACTCACCCTGCTACTGGCCGTCGGTGAAAAATTGTCCCGTTTGATTGATCTGAGCCACTGGCTGGCAAGCACCTTGTCTCTTGGGAAAGAGAATATACTCTCTCTGGGGCCTTTTCTGTAGTTCCCATTGCAATTGGGCACACAGCACAAGGACGGCATCTTGCTGGTAACTTGGAAAAATAGCTCCTGCCGTAACAAAAGCAAAAATGATACAAGTACGCAACATACACACGCCCTGACCGCCTTCGTATGTAGACACAATAGACTGAGCCATGGCCACCAGTGGGGCGCGCGGGATCCTCATGCTGTGACGTCATAGCCTTTCACCAGGCGATGTAACAGGCCTTGTCTCTCGGTGGTCTCGATATAAGGCCCCTGTAGGGTACAGAGCAAGCAACTGGGAAGGAGAACAAAATGGACGCAGACGCAAGAGGACACCTAACTTCTCAGAAGCGTTTTAGCAAGAAACAAGTGCTTGTGGGCCCTTCGGACCCATGTATTGATGTTTGTATCGTGTTGTTGCTGTCGTTGGTCAATGGTCAAAGTGCCACGGGGTAACCCGTCCGTGGATTCCAACCCTTGTGTTCCCGGTATTCACCTTTGTGTCGTGATTCCAACCCTTTGTGTTCCGACAACTTCCGTGTGATTCCAACCCTTTGTGTTCCGTGTGATTCCAACCCTTTGTGTTCCGACAACTTCCGTGTGATTCCAACCCTTTGTGTTCCGACAACTTCCGTGTGATTCCAACCCTATGTGTTCCGTGTGATTCCAACCCTTTGTGTTCCGACAACTTCCGTGTGATTCCAACCCTTTGTGTTCCGTGTGATTCCAACCCTTTGTGTTCCGAAATTTCGGTGATTCCAACCCTTTTTCGTGTGATTCCACTTGGTCGACAACTTCCGTGTGATTCCAACCCTTTGTGTTCCGTGTGATTCCAACCTTTTGTGTTCCGTGTGATTCCAACCCTTTGTGTTCCGTGTGATTCCAACACACACACTCACACACGCACAAAAACGTTAAAGTCCATAAGTCTACGGAGTTTGTGGAATACGGCAAAACGTTACCGCAGAATTTTTCCTGTAATCTAATCTCTGAAAAAAGTTTTTAGCCCAAAACCCCCTTTCAAAATTATTCAATCGACATGGGACTAAGCCGCTTACCACCTACGATTTATTTGCGATTTTTTGAGCCTACTCGCATCAAAATTGAATTTACAGTTTCGGCTACGCAAAACAGACACACAGACAGATACACAGACACACGGCTACTTCTATAGTATATCAAGATGAGATGTGAGATTTCCGGTTCAAATTTTTAGTAAAGAATAGTCCAAGAATGTTCATTGTAGCAGAAGAAGACAGTTGAGTGTGATTGAAGAAGAAGGGATAGTTGTCTGGTAGGTTTTGTCGAGTAGATAGGTGAAGAAATTGGGTTTTTGAGTCATTGAACAAAAAAAGCTAGGTTGCTTTGTCCCAATCAAAAATTTTAAGAAAGGTCAGCAGTTAGGCGCTCTGTGGCATCTCTCCGTGAGTCATTTATTTCTGTTGAGTTGGACGCCTAATGAAAGACGTTGAAAAATGCAGGGTAGAATCATCAGCGAAGGAGTGGATAGGGAATTTAATTAGACTTAGAAGATCATTAATGAATAATATAAAGAGTGATTGATAGGCCAGAACCCTGAGAAACACCACTATTAATAGACTTAGGAGAAGAACAATGACAGTCTGCAGTAGCTGCTATAGAATGGTTAGAAAGGAAACTTAAGATAGAAGAGACATGTGCAGACAGAAGGATAGAAACCGAATAAGGATAGTTTAAAAAATTAGGATTTGTCCAAGACTCTATCAGAAGCTTTTGATATGTCAAGGGCAACAGCAAATGTTTCACCAAAACCCCTAAAGGAGGATGACCAAGATTCAGTTAGGAAAGCTATAGAAGATTGCCAGCAGATCACCCTTTTCGGAAGCCGTACTGACGATCTGATTGAAGGTTGTTAGCAGATAGATGCTTAAGAATCTTTGTATTAAGTATAGATTCAAAAACTTTAGAAAGGCAGGAAGTTAAAGGTATAGGATGGTAGTTAGAAGGATTAGAACGGTCACTCTTCTTAGGAAAAGGTTGAATGTGAGCAAACTTCCAGTAAGAAGGAAAGGCGGAAGTAGATAAATAACAAGGACGGAAAAATTTGACCAAGCAGGGTTCAAGCACAGAAGCACAGTTTTTGAGAACAATAGGAAGGATTCCGTCAGGACCGTAAGCCTTCCGAGGATCTAGGCCAGAAAGGGCCAAACAAAAATCATTACGAAGGATCATAATAACATGGTCAGAGGATGGAGGAGAATGAGGAATTCATCATCAAGAGTGGAATTTTTAGCAAAGGTTTGAGCAAAAGTTCAACTTTAGAAATAGTTGAGACAGCTGTGGAGCCATCCGGGAGGCATATTGCCGAAGTCTATTGCTATACGGGATCAGGGGAAATTAGAACCAATCAGCGCGCGGTGAGGGCGGGGTTGTGGGAGGGGCTTATACTCAGACGTCCACACACAATATTTACGGGTAACTTGCTACTTTTGTGGGCAGATATTGTGCGTGACTTTATTTAAATAATATATTTGTAGAGAGAGAGAGAGAGGAGAGAGAGAGAGAGAGAGGAGAGAGAGAGAGAGAGAGAGAGAGAGAGAGAGAGAGGAGAGAGGAGAGAGAAAAGAGAGAGGAGATGAGAGAGAGAGAGAGAGAGAGAGAGAGAGAGGGAAGAGAGAGAGAAGAGAGAGAGAGAGAGAGAGAGAGAGAAGGAAAGAGAGAAAGGA
>JACEEZ010023054.1:42158-97685 GCA_016584305.1 Chionoecetes opilio
AAGGTTGTGCCTGCGAGGAGGTATAGTCGCAAGGTTGTGCCTGCGAGGAGGTAATGTTGAGTGGTAGTGTTGCGTCGCCTGGCCTGTGGCGGCCGCTGTGTGTTGTGGCGCCTGACGAGTCGGCCACTGTAACGTGCCTGTGCAAGGTACTGGGGTTGTGACTGTTGGAGCGTCCCCTGCGATGGCCGAGGAAGAGGCCGGGGGGGGGGGGGGGGGGGGGGGGCGTGTGTTGTAGTGTCTAGGAGTTGTAGATTTGTAGTGAGTGACCTTGAAGCTTGTACTGTGTGTTACTTCAATATAACACCGTGAAAGTGTAATGCCAGAATAGTGTAACATTCTTTTCCTCTTTTCTCCTCTTCTCTCCTCTTCTCTCCTCTCCTTCCCATTCTCTCTCCTACCGTTATCCCCCCCCCCCATCTCTGTTCCTCCCCTGTCTTTCCCTGTCCCCATCTCTTTTCTCTCCATAATGACACGTAGACATCATTACACGTAGTGCCCCGAGATATGTTGTCTCATGCGGTGTATTGAAAGGTCTTAATAATCATTTATTTCTTTATTCTAAGCTAAGTGAGCATAGGTACAGTGGTTTAGGTGGAGAATGTTATTTCTTATAACAGTTTCTTGCATGTTCTTTCCTTCTTTCTTCCCCCCTTCTTTCTTTCTCCCTTCTCTCTTTCGTTCCTTCCATAGTCCCCCCCCGGTAGAAAACAACTCGAACCAGTTAATTCTGCGAATGTTTAAATACGCGCGAGGTGTTTTTATCGTAGCATACATTCCCCCAATTCCAATAACAATTCAATCTATTGATCTATCCCATTTAATTCTTAGGATACTTGAGAGATCAGAATACAGACCCTGTCTGGTTTCAGACAGACAGACACAGACAGTAAGATCGCTAAAATTACCACGCATATCCCGGTTTTTCTTCCTCTATCGAGAGATGGTCAGCGTGGGAAACTAAATCAGATATGTTGGAGGGTTTCGGATTAATAATCAAAGTTAAACTGACCTTACTAGTTAAATTTTTCTCATCAAATTGAAAGACATTATTACACTATCTATTTCAGTAGTTATCCCTTGCCCCACACCCCATACCAGGCGTTACCCGTTCGATAACCATGTTAGTTAAGTCAATCATATAACATCCGAACGTGTCCCTCCTTCCCGCGAGCCGCTCCACCCTTCCCTCTGTTCAGGCACGCGGTGATCATTCTCCTCTCCATCTCTTGAAAGGTAAGACGTATATAATTTCCTCTCCACTTTCCCCTTTGTATTGGACATATATATATATTTTTTTTTGTTCAGGATTGCCAACGAGTAGATCACACACTACACCATTATAAGTATATTACTGAGATCATTCTCCTCTCCATCTCTTGAAAGGTTCTACAAGCAACTCAGTCTTTGTGGAGGAAGGCCACATGGTCATTTACGCAGACACAGTACTCACACACTCCCCATTCCTCTTTCATAATTAGTCAGGCTGATATGATCATTTTCGTGTTGTTAATTAAGTGGAAGGCTAGGATAAACACCAATTAAGAAAAAAAAATATCTAATAGTGTGAGTGAAGGAATAGTGGAGTGTCCTCGAGCGACTTCCACGGAAATTCCAGAAAAATACATGAGTGATGCGGTGTAGCGCTCATTCGCAGAACAGTCTCCTTGAAAAATGACATTGAACACTAATAGTGAGTAGGAAGAATAATTCTTATTCGCAGTGACGCGTATAGCCAGAAAAATCACGCATGTATCTCCTTATATATATATTAGTCTTAACCCAGTTATCTATAAATGTTACTCATATTAATCTTTGGAAAACGTTACATTAGTTCATAGTGAAACCTCCCATTGAGACGTGTGCTTACCAATATTAAAGTTGTACCAATGTGATTAAAGCTAACTAGTTTTGTTCAACCCGATGTGACATACACGGTGTTGCGGAAATACTTATCCACAGACCTTCGAAGTAATTCAGTGTTAACTCGGTATAATATTCTTATGAAAACCATCACATCCACGTAACTAACTTGATTCTTAGACATTAACGTTCTGTTTAAGAGTTAGACCGTAGGTCTAAATCTTGAACTGGTGGCAGCTACTTATAATTCGAATTATCCATTTTTATTGATGCAACGCGGATGGGTTTCCGTTTGAGGAGTAAAGAAAAAAAAAAGTAAATTAATACCCAGACAAAAATCCAACCACCACACTGGTGACTAAGTGGTGGAATCTTATTTCCTACAAATAACAGCACCGGAATCTCACCTAAAAAAATAACTAAATAAAGTCAAACCTCAGTGAATATGTACAAAGTCTCATTGGTAGGACACAGTCAACTTCCCCAATCACTGGATGTCCCAGAAGCTGAAATAAGAATTTTCAGAGCTCCTGGAGGAAGGGCAAATAATTTTTTCTCAAATGTTAGACTAAATAGAGTCCTGGAATGGCCACATGATCTGTGCATTTTGTGGCTCGGTAGCAACGATATTGCCGACGGTATAGACCCCGGTCTTCTTACTGACACCATCAAGGAAATTACGCGCATAATAGAGAGAGATTGTGGGGCTATGGTGTGCATCTATTTAGTAAAACCACGCGTTTATTCAGAAAGAGGACCCATTAACACGGATGACTATAAAAAGGTACAAAATTCAATAAATAAGAGAATAAAGAAATCAAGGAGAAACAAAGTCATATATTTCAATACCTCACTATACGTAAACACCTTGGCATCCGACGGTGTTCATTGGATAAATGAGGGAAGAAATAAAGTAAATGATAAGCTGTTAACAGTAATCAGGGGTCACCTAGAGATGAAGGAAACAGAAACAGCGGAGAACCGCACTTATTAGCCACGGGAAACCCGAGTGTCCTTCTGTTGACCGACGGAACACGGGAATCGAGTCCCTACCCGCGGCTATAAGAGATGTTTCTCCAGCGTCATCATGAGTTGGGAAGATACCACATTTCACGAGGTGAAAACGGAGGAGGAGGAGGAGGAAGAAGATACAGACAAAGTGAGACGGTTAGAAAATTTAGTAGATGAATTAAGAGCACAACTAAATCTAACATACCCTTTCCACAACCCTCACTTATCCATGAATAGCGTGAAAGAGGGACTCACCAAACCTCGAGACATTCCAATACTGGAATTATATCAACTACAAGGTCTCGATGCAGCGGCACGCCTACAAATGTTCTTTGAGTTAATAGAACAATGCAGCTCGAGCGATGCCACACGCATCCAAATCGCAAAAGGGAGAGTGAGCTCAGAACTCTCAATCTTAATCCACAACTATCAAACAAACCAATAAATAGAAACTTGAGCAGCACTTGGAAATCTTTTCGAGACCGAGTTCGCCACCGAAGTGAGCGTTGATAGAGCATGGCAGGAATTAGAATCAATGGGTTACGATTGGGGTGAATCTCCCCAAGCCTTCACCCATCGTTTTATTTGCCAACATGCGGTGATAGCGACAAAATTCCCGAATGAAAAATTCCCCAACCGAGATAAGACCATAAAAAGAAAACTGTGGTACGGCCTACCTATCGAATCAAGAGAGAAACTAGAAGGATTCCTGGATGAAGGATATCCACTAAAAAAATTCATGGAGCGTCTCGAGCACGAACGTCAACTGCTCGAAGAGAGGCACACTCCACGGGTTAACATGATCCCAGCAAATAAGAAAGAAGTAAGAGTAATGATCGAGAAAGAAACAGATAAACCCATACATTCCCCAAACCCCGAGACCATCAAAGACGAAGTGGAGGAACTGAGAAAACAAGTCTGCGAACTTAAGGCCCGTTTGACACAAGGAAAAAACGAAAGACCCCCACCTCTTGAGACACCCACTCGCAAGTATTGCGCCTATTGTCAGACGGACTCACATACCCTTTCGGAATGTTGGAGGAGACCCCCACTGGGCCATTGTTTCGATTGTCGTAGATTTAGATGCCGCAGGGGAAATCGTAGTTGCCCTGGACGCACTCGCGAACGCACGGGTAATAACAACCAAACCCCGAACCGCGCCCAAAACCCCAATCAACAATTCTGACTAGACGGTGAAAAATACTTCTCCCACTATCCATGTAGACATCAGCGGAAAAGTTGTGGAGGCCATAGTAGATACGGGGAGTAGTTATACATTAATCAAAGAATGTACCGCAAAACGAATCGGAGGTGAAATAAATTCACGACGAAATCCTCCTCGCTTCGAGGGAGTCACAGGCACACCGTTGAGAATTCTCGGTATGTTATGGGCGGAAATTGGAATCGGTGATGAGAAAAAATGTAAACAATTGTTCCCGGTTATCCCAGACTCTTATCTCTCCGGTATTATACTTCTTGGTTGTGACGTACTCGGACAAGCATTCCGACAAGCATTCCGTCCCCTTACATGGGATGGAAAAAAGAGAGTGATGCTCTGGAGTGGTAGCCCTTATGTAATTAATCATATTCGCCGACAGAGAAACAAAGTTGAAAGAGTACACAGGAGCCCTGTAGAACTCGCGAGTCCGTCACAGGCATCCTCACAAATAAGCCTCCTCAACCCGGTAAAAATAAATCCATACCAATCAACATTTATGCCTGTCAACGTAAAAGAGATCCCGGGTTCTGACCTAATTATCTATCCTCAGGCGAGAGTCAGTAAAATAATCAACCCTACTAGTAAAAAGTTACTTCAGAAAATTCTATTTACTTCCCTTCCACGAATAATACCAAAAAGGGAAAAAGGGTTTTTTTCACAGAGGCACCATCCTCGGTTCATACGAAAAGGTAGAAAATCCTCCATCTTTTAAAATCAACTCCACTCATGAAATACACAATGACTTACTACCAAAAAACGATAGAGTACAACCAAAGGGAACCCGAACCCAAAAGTTGAAAGAATTAATTAAGGGGCAAAAATGGCAACACCTGAGGGTTTTTTCGGGACAAAAAGAGTTACAAGAAGGAATTCTAGAAAATGATCCTCTTTTCATCTTAGACCAGAAAAAACTAGGGCTTATCAGCGGTCTCCGGTTCACATTAAAGTGGCTGACCCTCAACCCAGCCGAGGACCTACTAGTAGAGCGGCCAAGAGTCAAAATTAGTTTGACCCCCCCACACTTTAGAACAAGGCAAATTAGTATCGTTGGATTCGTTAGGATGTCTACTTTGTAAAAAAACGATGTTTAACAGTCAGATTCTAATTCAAACATTGCCATTTAATCCATTTAACCCATTTCACCCATACAAATTGAGAATTTTTTGAATATCTTAAAAATTGTTATTTTCGCCCCTTACAAAGATTGAAACTTGGTAACATCACATTAAACCTTTCTGCCAAGTACACTCTCACAATATATGGGGTTGAAACCCACTTTAATGGTGTTTTGGACCCCAAAAACCCAAAATTAGGGGTTTTACCCATTTTTTGGCCAAATTTTTGACTCGTACTTTGTCTTCAGTATACAAAGAAACCCTTGCGCAAAACGTTACACTCATTTTACTTTTTTCACTTTCTAATTGTGTATTTTTTTTTTCCTTGCAGGTTGAAAAAAAGTTGGGAACCACCAGGGGAAAACCCATCAGAAGAGGAGAAGAACGAGTCTTTGCGAATGCTGCGTATTTTGCGAGACTTAAATTATCCAAAACCCAAAGCTGATAACCCAGTTGTCCAGAATCCTGGAGTCGAAGGATTGAAATCCATTCTGAAAGCTGCCGAATTTCGTAAAGATGGTATCTATGATCGGCTGTTTCAAGTGAAAAACGACATCCTAAAAGGAGATACTTTTATCAAATTCCACCAAAAGTGCAGAGAAAATTTATACGAACAAGAGGAATATCCAGATAGCCCAAAGAAACACTGGTACATGTGCTGACGCTGACGATGGCGAAACAGGTAGTGGGCCTACGGTTGGACTGTCTTCGTCTCCGGCGATATGACACGTCGCAATTTGACATTCGATCGGGGCTGTTTCATATGTGGGAAATCACATAGCTGAAAGGAGAAACTGTCGAACGTCTCAACTGGGACGGGGTCCACCACACGGCAAAAAGTGCTTGATGCAGCCATTCAGAGATGATATGACTATGAGATTCAAATGCGAATGCTGTCAAACACTGACTTGTTTGCAATGGATGAAAAAATATCATCGCTCTTGCTATTTCGCATTAATCTTGCTTCCCAAATTTTAAAAAGCTGCTAGTGCTAGGGTAAGGTTGATAAATCTGACAATGCGTGTGCCTTCAAAAGTTTGTGTAAGGAGATTGAAGAGACTGTCCTGTCCAAAACCCATCTCTATCACAACCTTGTCTGTCCTGAATGAACGATTGTCGCTATATCAGCAGAGGTCAACTCAAAAAACCAACGAGTCTTGTACTACATGGAGATTGAAGGATAAATTACAGAAGCATTTCGGGGGACAGGATTTCATTCATCGTCCAGCCTGGGAAGTCTGATCTTTTACTCAGGGGATATCACAGTTGCCGAGGCCTTGAAACACGCTGTGAGGCTACAAGTGCATGTAAATGAAATTGGTGAATGTGAACTCGAATCCTCTGATGATGTCAATTAAAGAAGAGGACGCTGTTGTCTTGCATAAGGCAGCTGGTATCATCAGGAAATGTACGGGGACATTACATTAAATTTTGATCGTTATGATTCTAGTGGGAATATGGAGACAAAAAAGTGCAAGGATTTGTTCCGATCCTTCGTATGATTTCGTTGCATGGTGTACTTCAAAAAAAGACTTTGACAGCGCTACAAGTATGAACTGAGACTCACATGGGAAACATTGAAATGAGAGTTTTTGCAATATGTCGCAAAATGGTTTTCTTTTAGTTTGTAAAATCCATACCCCAATAACATTTGGTTTGGGTGTCAAGCTGCACCACGACCATGGTAGTCGAGAACTGATAGATGACCTGTCCTCTTTTGGGGACACAGCATACCTTATGATGAAGTGCGTAGATTCCTCACTTGGCCATTGCTTTGGAACCAGCTGTCAACCAAGTCTGACGTTCATATACCACGTGACATTTCTGTCTATGATCCTGAGAATGTTATTAAGACCACTGTTGATGCCGCAATGACAATTTCGATCAAAATGAACAGACAATAGACGGAAAGAACACTACACATTTAATGGCTGTGGTGTTGTATCAAAGGTCTCCTAGGCCAGAAGAAAACCCTTGCATTCCAAGACAAACCTAAAAACCCTAGATGCACAGAGCTGGATGAGGAGGAAATCAAACGCTACAAAAAACCCCCATACTAAACCAGAACCATGTGTGAAATGGGAAGTCAAAAAAAGGGATAAGTCTGCTAGTGATGTGGGTACTAAAAGACTTGATTTGGGAAATGGCCCATGCAAGTCCCCCTAAAAACCCCCACGTATTCCGGCTTGGGGTGGATTCAATTTTCTAGTTAGCGAGAGAGAAATTCCACTGACCGAATATGGTATCCCCCATTCATTAATGCGCCACCCTTGACTTCTCTACGATCTACACGACTTTGCTAAAATTTGGTTGAAATTGCAAATGCAGTGGAACAAGAACATGTTCTGGTAAACTGCTGATCTGGCAATATATAGCAAAACTGAACAGATTCTCTGGACTGAGCCAGATCCCTTGGCTGGTCGAGTGACGATGAGGCTTGGTGGGATGATCTCAAATATGGCTTTCATAGCCAGTATAAGGGAAGCTGTTTAGTTTATGGGGTCTCCACAACATGCTGACAGTACCTGAAGTGTATGCTCATGCGTCCGTGAGTTTGATGTGCAAGGGAAGCAGTATGCCAGGTCTAAGAGGAATCAGACTGGTACACGAAGCACTGTTTCACTTGTTTCTATCAGCTGTCGAAACCTTTTCAATGAAAAAACAAGTTGCCCTGGTTGGATGATGAGACCACGCACTTAATTGCAGATCTAGAGAATACCTTCAAAATGCAATCCCCGGAAGCCTGCATGCTGTGTGTCAGGAGATTGAAATGCGCTTGTCATCCTCTCTTCTCAGTACAATGAAGAAGTTCAAAGACACAGGAAGAGAGCAATCAGCAACATTCCGTTACTGGATTAGCTTTCTGGATGCTGGTGACACCCTCTTGAAGTTTCTTCGGGCAGACCGTGAGCCTGATTTTGAAAATGCACCTTACCGCCGTCCTTGAAGTCATACCGTACTTCTTCCTGGCAGGCCGCAGCAAAATAGGGACGATAAACCCCAGTTTATGTTGCGGAAATGCGTCACTTTGAGGTGTCAGCTCCACGAATGTTTCAGCACATGTCGGAAGGTGGTTTCGTTGTGAAACGCTCAGAAAGGACTTTCAACTGCGTTCCTACGGATCAGGCTCTCGAAACAGAGTATCAATCGCGAGGCTAAAAGCCAAGGTGGTGTCATCGGTTACACACTGAGGAAAGGAGCCTTAGTTCGCTGGCTGCTGACCCGCCACATAACCGGGGAATACGCAGAACGATTCAAAGAAATGTTGTACACCTACCAAGTCCAGAATACACATGAAAGAAAATTGGACATGCTCGAGTGACCAAGGACCAGAATGAAAGTTAAAAATCATCAAGGAATACATTCAAGGAACAATGCCAAGATCCCCTTTGACCTGGAAAGGGTGGCAAACCCCTAGTTAAATAATAGTGGTCGGTTTGGCATCAGAAGAAGTCGAAGAGTCGATGAAGGGAGTGCCACAAAAAGGGTCGGAAATGGGTTCAATCAGTTCACAAAGAAAGGCCCCTTTGGGGACGAAAAGAAGAGGAATTTCTGGGATCCAATCCCAAGACAGTAGTCAAAACGTTTTCTGCTATGAGGAAGTGTCTTTCCAGTGATAAGGAAGGGAAGATAATGATCGATACAGAAAGGGACTCTTCAGAAGACTGCTTGCAGTGTCAAAGAACCGTGATGTGGATATGCGCAAGGTCCTCTCCTACGAATTGGCAGCTGTTCCGCCTTCAATGTTCCACAACGATGGTTCGATGAGGAAAACCAACAAAGCAGATCTTGCCAAAAAGCTGGAAGCAAATACGGATGAAATTCTTGTCCTTCCTAGTCAAAATTTTCCGACGTCATCGCAGTCTGCTGCATACCCCATTGATGGCATGGCAATGTGTCAGGCCCTGAACGAGAATCATTTCAAGACTTTCAGTGATCTTGGAAAGGTGGTTCTGGACCGAAATTGTGCGTCTAAAGAACAGTGCCATGGATCCTTCCATTGACGTTGTGAGTTAGTCTTTGACCGGTACGACAGAGACAGTCAATTAAGTCGACTGAACGACCACAGACGAGGAATGATGGATTCCGGATTCAACTACCAGATACAAGGGAACAGGGACGTCCGAACTACAGGAACTTCCTCAAAAACCCGTACCAACAAGGCTAGTTTTGCTTCATTCATTTTTCAGTACATCTGCGACAATGGACAAGATCTCCTGCCTGCAGATAAATCGGTAGTACTGGCAGGTGGATTTGAAGATGGAGAAGTGGTCAAAGTTCTGAATGAAGTGGGTGTGTCCAGTCTTGAGGGGTTGTACAGCACACAAGAGGAGGCGGACACTCGTGCTGGTATTGCATGCAATCATGTTATCGAGAGACCATCCAAGGGTAATCATCGGTGTGACGACACGGAGTCCTCGTCTTGTGGTGTATTATGGAGAGGGGAGCACTGGCCGATGAAGTATATATGCAGCTGGGCACTCAGGGAAATTCGCCCCCATAGGAACGATTCATACCTGTTCACCATATCAGTACCAAACTCGGCAAAGCAGCATGCAAGTCATACCAGCCGCGTATGCTCTGTCAGGATGTGACACGACAAGTGCTCTATACAGACTTGGAAAGCGAACGGCATATTTAGCTCTCACAAAAAAATTTAAAATGCCTTTCAGGGCCTGGAAGCATTCCAGGTGTGCCTACTTTCCTAGATACCGCAAGGCGATTTGTCCTTCTCATGCATGGTAAAAAAAAACTTAAAATTCAGTTCACTGAATTAGCTTCGTTTCGTACTCGCCACCACAACTGATAAGCCCGCATCCTACTGCCCCCAACAGATGATGCCTTTGAACAACATGTATTGCGGGCCCAATACCAGTAGCAGTGTGGTGTCAGAGTCACATCGCAAACCTGAGAACATGAACCCAGTTGGCCATGGTTGGCATGTGAATGCAAAGGATGATCTGCGCCCAACAATGTACAAGAATGAATCGGCACCAGCAGAGGTTAGAGAAACCTAACTCATTTGTACTGCACTGACAAAGGGTTTTCGGGACAAAAATGCCAGTGTGTCATTGCTGGAATGGGGAGTTTTCAAAGCTAAGCCGCCAGATGTCTCTCGCGCATCTCATATCCTCTGCCCTTTGAGCCTGAATGATCTATCATTTACCGTAAATTCCCTGTACTTTTTCGGGACATATCAGAATTACCCTTCAATACAACAACTGAAACAGTTCTTAATAAAAAATGTAGTTTATCATTTCATTTGTCTGCAGTGGATGAAAATATTGGCAAAAGAATTGAATATTTGAAAACTCAATCTTTAAAAATCGTCTTTTCATGAAAACACGCAAGTTCAAGCAGAATGAGGCTTCAGGAAATATCTACTTGTAGGTAAGCATTCACTGAGTACCTGTTTTAGGTGTATATGTCCCTTACGACGAAAATATAACCAAAACACAGTGTGGCGTTCAGCATCTCCACAGAAACCATCCCGCCGGCAGGATCTGCTATAGCTCACTTTCCTGTTGTCATCACACACTCTGGCCCGTACCGAGAGTTGAAGGCGGTAGAGCGACGAACAGCGAGGTAGCGACGAGCGGAAAACCTTCGTATCTTTACCGAGAGTCGACACTGGAGGTTGGTTGAGGTTTCACGCCTGCGGCAATGTATTGGTAACAATGTTGCTTCAAACTGCGGAGCCAGCAGTACGACTAAAATAGTGTATAATGCGAATTTGCCCTTATACTCATCACAAACATCAACAGAAACGTTGCGATCGGCTATGAAGTTGATGATATATATATTTAATGAAGTTAATTAACAGTAGAGGCGTGTATACGTAAGTTTCTCTTACCGCTCATGTGAACATATGCGGTACGAGAAATGTGCTGGCGGGTTCTGGCAGCGACCTTGATGGCGGCGGCGGCTAAAGCAATAGCCGCCCCGTTACCCTGAACCTCCTTCATTATTGTCACTAAAATCACTTATTGCCGCATATGTAATACCTAATAATCTTATACTTATACTTAAATACATATTGGCAAGAAAATTTTTAACATATATCTTAATCCCTCCAGATTAGGAATGTAATAAAAATTCATCGAAGGTTGAGTGAAGACACGGGGATACCCGTGTCTCCAACCTTGACCGCCAACCGCGTCCCTGCTCTTCGTTCCAAAATTACAGGGTTTTTTATCCGTCTTATGGTAAGCGAAGGTCTGTCGTTCGTCGTTCTACCGCCTATCGTCATGACTCTCGGTACGGGCCTCAGCACCGCCGATCCCTTATACCTCACGGCTCACATCCCTGATACTCCTAACCCCTCAACCCCAGAGGCTGTCATCCTAACTCATCACCCGCTGATCTCTTCACACTGTCTGTCCTCTACTGGAATATTTGCGGCATCCGCTCCCACATACCGGAGACTCGTCTCCTTATTTCGTGTTCTGAGCTTCAAGTTATGCTGCCTCCGAAAACACTTTCTTATTTACCCCCATATCCTGATTTCGAATTACGATTTTGTTTCCTGTTAGTGCCTTGTTTGTCCTCCAGAAAACAACCCATATGTTTCTCTAAACGTAAATTCTCACTCTACCGAACTCATTGTCTTTAAATTAAGACTCCCTGTTTCGCACTTACTGATTTAGTCTTCTTCCTCTAACAGATAAACCTGTTGACATAGGATAAACCAGAGGACTAAAGGGTATTCAGAGGGAATTAAGGGTTGATTGATTGATTCAGAGAGAAGGGGATTGAGGTGGAAGTACGTAGCGGCGGAGCTATTTAGTAAACAAACATTTCTACTGTTTTGCATACAGGATTGTCGTTGAGTTGCCAAGCACTTTAAATTACTTCTTGGTTAAATGTTCGTCGTAAGAGAGACATATACACCTAAAACAGGTACTCAGTGAATGCTTACCTACAAGTAGATATTTCCTGAAGCCTCATTCTGCTTGAACTTGCGTGTTTTCATGAAAAGACGATTTTTAAAGATTGAGTTTTCAAATATTCAATTCTTTTGCCAATATTTTCATCCACTGCAGACAAATGAAATGATAAACTACATTTTTTATTAAGAACTGTTTCAGTTGTTGTATTGAAGGGTAATTCTGATATGTCCCGAAAAAGTACAGGGAATTTACGGTAAATGATAGGTCATTCAGGCTCAAAGGGCAGAGGATATGAGAGCGCGAGAAACAGGCTTGAGCGTGAGCTTATTAGAAAGCTCCCCATTGAGTGTATTGACATTTGTTCCTGTGGTGGAGAATGTGCGAATCGGCCGGAGATAAGTGAGGTGGCAAATGGAGATGAAGTTGGAGATGATACGGACATGATGGTGTAAATATTGTAAGTAATCTTTAGGCGTATTTTGTGACTACAATACAAAGTAGAATTATACTTATTTAAGCTCCGCCCACTTATTTTCTACTCTTTTGCGTGTACAGAAAACTGAGCAGAGACACTCCCGGCACCACATTATACTCTTTTTCCATAAAAATATACAGTTTTGGGTGTGGGTGGTGGTTTCAAGAGCCTGGCCAATCAGATCGCGCTTGAGAAAATCTTATCAGAACTCCTCCCGTAAATATTTCTGTTTTCCTTTAATTCTCATCCAATTCAACATTCATTACATGCGCACGACAAGCAAAGGATACTGTATTTAATTAGGAGTAGGTAAGGAGTAGTAAGGAGTAGAGTAGGTGACTCTTAACAGGTAAGAAGTCACAAATATTAAAATTCTCCAGCGACATCTGGGAACAATTTTTGCAATCCCGCCAATCTTTCAATGCGTCCGAATCTTTGTTAAGACTTGTGGCAAGTACGATAAAACTTGTATTTTGGCCATAATACACCAAAATAATAAACAATCTCTTTAGTAATAGTTATAATTACTTTAAAAATGCAATGTAACTGGTACATTTGTCATAACTTACACAGGAATGTCACCCAAAAAATGTACATAATGGATATACGAACACCTCCACAGTCCTCCAGAGAGGCGAGGTGAGGTGCTCTGAGGTGCTCTCAGGGTTCCTCATGCGTTCGCCGATTTCGGCAGCTGGCGGCCCTCTACGCATGGCTGTAGCTCCGAAACTAACCACAGGATTTTCTTGAAAATAACCTCATTGTGATTCCCACACAAAGTTACTCACAGTGAATTCATCCAAACACTTACCTAACCTAACCTAACGTTTGTCTAACCTAACCTAACCTATAGCGGTCTGCCGAAAAGGGCGAACGCCTGGAGATTTGAGGCAGGAGCAGAAAAGAGAAAAGAGGAGAAGAGAAAAAAAGGGAAGAGAAAGAAGGAAAGAAATGGAAAAAGAAAGGAAAGGGAAGGGAAAGGAAGAAAAGAGAAGAGAGGAAAAGTGATAAATGTAAATGATAAATTGTTGCTGTCTTCCATGATGGCAACATGATGTACCATGATGCTCCGTACGTCTTCGAATTACAGTTGGTAATTTTTTTAAGGTTGTGAGAGCGAGGTCTGTCTGGCTCTCCCAGTGGAGGTACGATACATTTTCCTTCGGCTCCGTCTGTAGAAGCGTCTGGCAGCGCTACAATCGTATTTTGTGATGGCAAGCAGGGGCGGAGCTTAAATAAGTATAATTTTACTTCCAAGGGGACGCACAAAATACGCCGTTTATAAGTGCCAAAATAACAATTTTTAAGATATTCCAACATTCTCAATTTTGTATGGGTTAAATGGCCATGTTTTAATTAGAATCTGACTGTAAAACATCATTTTTCATAAAGTAGACATCCTAATAGTGTAAGTAATCTTTGTAAGTGCCAAAATAACAATTTTTAAGATATTAAAAACTTCTCAATTTTTTATGGGTTAAATGGCCATGTTTTAATAAAAATCTGACTGTAAAACATCATTATTCATAAAGTAGACATCCTAACGAATCCAACAATACCTCATTTGCCTTGTTCTAAAGTGTGGAGGGGTAACTCCTTAAATAAGGCCCTTTTTTGGCCTCGACCGCTTCACTATACATGCCGCTATCCCGAGAAAGCAAAGGAGCTAATTTCAAATATGCTTCAAGACATGGAAGACCGAAATATCATAGAACGGTCCACGGCCGCATGGTTGTCACCAATTGTCTATGTAAATAAACCAGATGGTAGTAAAAGAATGTGTTTAGACTATAGACACATCAATAAACACCTCGCCACTGACATCTACCCCCTTCCAAGGTTAGAGGAACTGGTAGAACAAGCTGCGGGTCAGAAATATTATGTCACCCTGGACATGCGCGAGGCATACTTTCAGATCTTACTCGATGATGAGAGCCGTGATCTCACCACCTTCAGTGATGGAGTCACCTTATATCGGTTTCGGCGTCTACCGTTCGGACTAAACTGCTCACCAGCTATATTTTCCAGGCGAATGGCTTCAGTATTAACCCCCCTCCTTCAGAAGGGTTGGGTCAAAAACTACCTGGATGACTTAATCCTATGGGCTCCAACTTTCCCTCTTCTTCTAGAGCGTCTTACCCAACTTTTCGAACTCCTCACCACTAATGGTGTGAAACTGAACCTCAGTAAATACACTTTCGGGCTAAAAGAAGTCACCTACCTAGGTCACCGAATCTCAGCAGAAGGAAGTAAGCCGGATCTGAAAAATGTGGAAGCTGTATCCAAAATGAAAGCTCCCACTACTGTCAAGGAAGTCCGACGTTTCTTAGGAATGTGCGGCTTTTACAGAAAACATGTTCCTTCATTTGCGAAAATTGCTGCTCCTCTCACCAACTTAACTAGAGCTCGAGTCACTTTCACTTGGACGAGTGAGTGCCAACATGCATTCGACCATCTCAAATCATGTCTTATTAACGCACCTGTCTGAGTTAGGGCGCAAATACACGAACCTTTAATCCTCACGACGGACACAAGTAACACCCATATCGGAGGAGTCCTAAGCCAAATTCAATCTAATGGTACGAACTGCCCTATCGGTTATTTTTCCAAGAAATTAAATTCTTGCGAGACCCGTTACTCGGCCACTGATAAGGAAGCATTAGCGGTAGTTCTCACCTGCAGGAATTTCCACCACTACCTCTGGGGCTCACAGTTTACGATAGTCACGGATCACCAACCACTCACCAGCATATTCAAACGTAAAACCAAATCTCCCCGAATGACCAGATGGATCCTAGAAATGCGAGAATACAACTATGTGGTTAAATACTTGAAGGGTAAGGACAACTTTGTCGCCGATCATTTGTCCCGTCCCGTTAGAGTGATAATCCGTCCTCCCGAGGCCACCTGGCTCGGACTAAATCAACAACAATTCAAACTACGTCAACGGGAAGAGCCCGTATGGGAAGAATTAGTGGAATATTTGGGGGGCGGTAGAGTCCCTACGAAACGCTTGCCAAAAACCACCCTAGATCAATTCGCAGTAATAAATGAAATACTGTATTATGTTCGGGAGAAAACAGATGGTAGCCTACACTATAGTCTCATAATCCCTCGTAGTATGACTGTCCACGCTCTCCAACATGCTCATGAATTATCCAGTCATTTAGGACAAAAGAAAACCATTAAGAAAGCCGAGGAACTATACTATTGGACAAATCTTAAAGTAGATGTGTGTGAGTATGTCAAGAATTGTGTTACTTGTCAAAGATTTAAAGGAAATAGCGGGTTACAACAACAATGGAAGGAATTACCTCCAGTGTATAAACCATTAGAGAGGAAAGGGATAGATCTTACTGATATGGTAGCCGGAGAACAAGGTTACCGCTATGTTATGACGGTAGTCGATCATTACAGTAGGTTCGTTAGGTTTTTCCCCCTTAAGACCAAACACACTACACACATAATAGAGACCATGTGGCAGTACCTGGCCGACTATGGGACACCACGCAACATCGTCCTGGACAATGGAGGAGAGTTTACCAGCAAGGATTTCCAGCAGTTCTGCACACGACATCAGATCACTCTCTGCTACACGACACCCTACCACCCTCATGGCAATTCGGTGACCGAGAGGATGCACAGGACTCTTAAGTCGGTCCTCTCTACCCTGTGCCAAGGTCACCCTCTTCGCTGGCCCACGCTGCTGCAGCCGTGTCAAATCACCATGAACCAAGCGGTTCACACCTCAACAGGACAACAACCGTATTTCGCTTTCTTCTCTCGCCACGCCCCCAGGCTGGTCGGGACATCCTTACCCGGCGTTGATGGAGAGGAGGACGACATGGGTGTGGCACACACCCTAATCCGGGAGACGCATCAGAAAATGTCGCGTCGTTACAGAGACGTCGCCAACCGAAAGCGGAAAAACCAAGTTGTAGAGGTGGGAGCACTGGTATGGGTCAGAAAAGAGACCACAATACCAGGCACATGCCGTAAACTAAATGTGAAATGGGATGGAATTTACAGGATGGTAGAAGTACTGTTGGGTGGGAGTGTGTACGTCCTGGAGAACGTATTCACTGGAAAGAAAGTGCAAAGAGCGGCCGAACAAGTGAAACATTATCACGGCAGTGAAGAGTGGTTGGTAGAACCCATAGAAAGTGCCTTACAACCCAATCCGGTAGATGAACAATTATCCCTTCGCATAAGGAGACCTCCTAGAAGGCTCATCGAGGAGTGTTGAATGTAAAATTTTAGGTTAAGATATGTTAAGATTAAGTGATTGATCAAGGAGGTGAACGCGGATCGGACTATCTGAAAAGTTTTGCCTGGTGGACTTCTCACTTCTAGTGTTAGGTGTTATCTTCTTCTACGGGCTCAGCCTGGTTCGGTGAGAAACTTCTAGGTATTTTAATTCGAGATAGTCGTACGGCTTCTCAACTCTACAGTCAACACGACTTGCGGTGTAGCGGATATTTCAGGACTTGATGGGCTCTCGTCATTTTACCACGAGTGTAGCCGGGAAGCACAAGGTAGTATGAATGAGAGAGTGAATGAGTTGTGTGACAGGTAGAATGAGCGGGAAGCGCCTCTGGGACGATCCTAGCATCGAGAATACAGGTATTGAGTCAAGGTTGACGACCACGTTATTACCCAGGTAGGAGGTTGATTGGGATACCCTTCCTTTCATTGAATGTTCGTGCATTTTCTGCACCTTCGTTTCGGAGACACATGGGGTGTGTACCGACAGATGCCCTTGCCAGAATATGAGAATGTCCAGTAAATTCACCATAAGTTCGTCCCACTCGCACACATCACCTTGACGAAGGAATTGAAAGGAGACTGAAGGAGTATGGTCTTTCTTTGATGATAAAAATTTATTTCCCAGAGGGTAAACGTGTGTAATGCCAGAATAGTGTAACATTCTTTTCCTCTTCTCTCCTCTCCTTCCCATTGTCTCTCCTACCGTTATCTCCCCCCTTCTCTGTTCCTCTCCTGTCTTTCCCTGTCCCCATCTCCTTTCTCTCCATAATGCTAGCATTACACGTAGTGCCCCGAGATATGTTGTCTCATGCGGTGTATTGAAAGGCCTTAATAACCATTTATTTCTTTATTCTAAGCTAAGTGAGTACAGTGGTTTAGGTGGAGAATGTTATTTTTTATAACAGTTTCTTTCATGTTCATTCCTTCTTTCTTCCCCCCTTCTTTCTTTCTCCCTTCTCTCTTTCGTTCCTTCCATAGTCCCCCCCCGGTAGAAACCAACTCGAACCAGTTATTTCTGCGAATGTTTAAATACGCGAGAGGTGTTTTTATCGTAGCATACATTCCCCCAATTCCAATAACAATTCAATCTATTGATCTATCCCATTTTATTCTTAGGATACTTGAGAGATCAGAATACAGACCCTGTCTGGTTTTAGACAGACAGACACAGACAGTAAGATCGCTAAAATTACCACGCATATACCGGTTTTTCTTCTTCTATCGAGATATGGTCAGCGTGGGAAACTAAATCAGATATGTTGGAGGGTTTCGGATTAATAATCAAAGTTAAACTGACCTTACCAGTAAAATTTTTCTCATCAAATTGAAAGACATTATTACACTATCTATTTCAGTAGTTATCCCTTGCCCCACACCCCATCCCAGGCGTTATCCGTTCGATAACCATGTTAGTTAAGTCAATCATATAACATCCGAACGTGTCCCTCCTTCCCGCGAGCCGCTCCACCCTTCCCTCTGTTCAGGCACGCGGTGATCATTCTCCTGTCCATCTCTCGAAAGGTAAGACGTATATCATTTCCTCTCCACTTTCCCCTTTGTATTGGACATATATATATATATATATTTTGTTTTGTTTTGTTCAGGATTGCCAACGAGTAGATCACACACCACACCATTATAAGTATATTACTGAGATCATTCTCCTCTCCATCTCTTGAAAGATTCTACAAGCAACTCAGTCTTTGTGGAGGAAGGCCACATGGTCATTTACGCAGACACAGTACTCACACACTCCCCATTCCTCTTTCATAATTAGTCAGGCTGATATGATCATTTTCGTGTTGTTAATTAAGTGGAAGGCTAGGATAAACACCAATTAAGATAAAAAAATATCTAATAGTGTGAGTGAAGGAATAATGGAGTGTCCTTGAGCGACTTCCACGGAAATCCCAGAAAAATGCATGAGTGATGCGGTGTAGCGCTCATTCGCAGAACAGTCTCCTTGAAAAATGACATTGGACTCTTATAGTGAGTAGGAAGAATAATTCTTATTCGCAGTGACGCGTATAGCCAGAATAATCACGCATGTATCTCCTTATATATATTAGTCTTAACCCAGTTATCTATAAATGTTACTCATATTAATCTTTGGAAAACGTTACATTAGTTCATAGTGAAACCTCCCATTGAGACGTGTGCTTACCAATATTAAAGTTGTACCAATGTGATTAAAGCTAACTAGTTTTGTTCAACCCAATGTGACATACACGGTGTTGCGGAAATACTTATCCACAGACCTTCGAAGTAATTCAGTGTTAACTCGGTATAATATTCTTATGAAAACCATCACATCCACGTAACTACCTTGATTCTTAGACATTAACATTCTGTATAAGAGTTAGACCATAGGTCTAAATCTTGAACTGGTGGCAGCTACTTATAATTCAAATTATCCATTTTTATTGATGCAACGCTGATGGGTTTCCGTTTGAGGAGTAAAGAAAAAAAAAAGTAAATTAATACCCAGACAAAAATCCAAGCACCACAAAAGGACCCCATGTGTTTGCTTAAACCCTTCCCCCCTGAGTGTGTGAACAGCCAGAGAAGGGGAACCCAGCCTGGTAAGTCCTCAATTCCTAGCACGAGCCCTGTTTACGTGCTACGCGTCCCCCCCCCCCCCTGTCTTCAGCACCTGCCTGCTTCCCTGCATCTCAAGAGAATCGCCCGGAGCAGGTGTAGAGGAGCCTAGCTGAGGACAGCGAAGGTAAGGGGGAGCGTTCGTTGCACTGGTGTCAGTGTGGGATTTTGCTGGAATATTGAGGTGAAAAAAAAGGCAGGTTTCGTGAAATTCCTTTGTTTGGTGCGTGGGGAAAGACCAGATGGCGGGCAGTGCCGAGTCAGCGGCACAGCCGTCCTTGGCAGACCTTATGGCGATGATGTAAGCCATGAGTGTTACTTTGAGAGCAGGACAAAAGGCGATGCGTGAGGAAATTAAGACAATGTTCGGTAATCCCCACGCGAAAGTGACGGAGAGTATGGCCTCACAGCAAGCGAGGTAGGCCTCCGAGCGCCAGGATGACGAAGTGGACGCACCCATACCCGCCTCTGCAGCGCTATCGGGGGGGTGACGAGCAGTTGAGCTACTCCTGCAGTGTGTGGCCCACGCCGAAGCTGGTACAGGTGGCAGTAACTGCTTATTATGACGGTGGAGGGATGCACCGTGCCCGCTACCAGGCAGAGCCAGCCACAGCGTGCTGCTGTTAAGCCCTGTCGCACCGTCACCGGCGCCTTGCAGTGGAGGGCATGTTCGGTCGGGAAGTCGTGGCGCCTTTCCCGCGGAGACTGGAGCAGTGGAGCCGAGTTAGAGCTGCGGAGGCTCAGTGGAGTGTGGAGACTCCTGGGCCGTGGTTACCTCTGAGGCGGGCCAAGGGGTAGAGGAAGTCTCCCTGTGGTTTGTGGCGCCTGGTTGAGGTTGTAGCTGTGTTCCTGCTGGCGTGTCTCGTGTGTGAAGAGGGCGGCCTGGTGTGACTTTCCAACACTGCAGTGGCGGCTGGTGGATGGCGATGGAGGGACTTGCAGTTGTGAAGCTTGTGGGTGGTAACGTTTGGTAAAAGGTGGTTTGTTTATTGATGGGGCGAGTTACCCTTCATTTGAGGATTTTGTGTAATATGTGCATGTAGCCATGTATAATGATTTTTTCTGTTTCATTTTCGTTTTCGCTGGCCGAGGTCGGCCAGTTTTTGTGAGGGGAGGGCAGTGTTACGAACGCGCTCCTGGAAAACTCTGGCTCAAGATCGGGGGGGAAGCCGTGAGTTTGGCTGGCTGGCTGGGGCCGGGGAGACACGAGGACACACGAGGAGACACGAGGCCCGGAGAGTGACGCCGGTAGCCAGGGAGCAGGGAAAGGGCTGTGGTGGTTTCACAGGCGAGCCAAGGGTAGAGGTAGCGCGTCCTGTGGCTAACGGCGCCTTGGTGAAAGGTGGCAGCCGTCTGTGTCCCTGTGTGTGTATGCAGGCGTGAACGTGGGCGTGGGAAGGTGTCGTCTCCCGCATCGACAGGAGTGTGGTGACTCTGGTATTGCATTAGACGCATAACAGTGACTGCAGTGATAGTGGAGGAACATTTGTGCCTGCGAGGAGGTAATGTTGTGTGGTAGTGTTGCGGCGCCTGGCCTGTGGCGGCCGCTGTGTGTTGTGGCGCCGGACGAGGCGGCCACAGTGGATAGTCGCAAGGTTGTGCCTGCGAGGAGGTATAGTCGCAAGGTTGTGCCTGCGAGGAGGTATAGTCCCAAGGTTGTGCCTGCGAGGAGGTAATGTTGAGTAGTAGTGTTGCGGCGCCTGGCCTGTGGCGGCCGCTGTGTGTTGTGGCGCCTGACGAGGCGGCCACTGTAGTGTGCCTGTGATAGGTACTGGGATTGTGACTGTAGTAGCGTCCCCTGCGAAGGCCGAGGAAGAGGCCGGGGGGGTTGTTGGCGTGTGTTGTAGTGTCTAGGAGTTGTAGATTTGTAGTGAGTGACCTTGAAGCTTGTACTGTGTGCTACTTCAATATAACACCGTGAAAGGACCCCTTGTGTTTGTTTAAACCCTTCCCCCCTGAGTGTGTGAACAGCCAGAGAAGGGGAACCCAGCCTGCTAAGTCCTCAATTCCTAGCACGAGCCCTGTTTACGTGCTACGCGTCCCCCCTCTGTCTTCAGCACCTGCCTACTTCCCTGCATCTCAAGAGAGCAGCCCGGAGCAGGTGTAGAGGAGCCAGGTGCAGAGGAGCCAGGAGACAGGTGTAGAGTCTAGCTGAGGACAGCAAAGGTAAGGGGGGCGTTCATTGCAATATATACATATATACACACATATATATATATATATAGATATATATATATATATATATATATATATAATATATATATATATATATATTATATATATATATATATATATTATATATATACATACATACATACATACATATATATATATATATATATATATATATATATATATATATATATATATATATATATATATATATATATATATATATATATATATATGACACACACTATGTTAAACTCCCATTTTACGGCCATCTCAGTTACACCATTCGGAAAAAAACTCAATGATCTACTTAAGTCACATCTTCCTAACTCAAAATTTTAATTTATTTTTACTAATTCATTTACCTTAAGAACTCATTTCAAATATAAAGACTCTATACCTAAAGCTCTTATTTCTAACATAATTTACGAATTCAAATGTTCTAGCTGTAACGCTAGATACGTCGGTGAGACGACAAGGAATCTAACCCTTAGGCTTTCTGAGCATAAAGGTGTTTCTGCACGTACTGGTCGACCCATTTCTTCACCTTCGCAATCTGCAATCCGCTCACATTCACATGATTTAGATCACCCTTTTTCTATGAATGACTTTAGTATCCTATCCAAGGCACACTACCCTAGTGACACTAAATTATTAGAAGCTATACACATCAAGCATTTGTCCCCTGATCTTAATAACCAAGTCATTTCACACCAACTACATATACTCAAATGACTACCACTGTTTCGATTGCCCGACTCTCGGTTCGATCGCCCCACACAAGCTGAAATGTTACCCACGAAACTAGTGTTCATTCAGTCCTCTACCAACTCAGACAGCATACACACCAAGGTCCGTTAAGTACAAATTATATTTTATTTATTAGTTAGTAATTTTAGATAATATAGGAATATTTTATTGTTTCTTAGAATAAATTTTTTAGATGTTCGCTTTTTAGCATTGCAATATATTAAATTTTTAACTATTTTTAGCCTGATGATGCCAAGTGCCTTGGCGAAACGTTGCGCATAAACAACCCCAAGTATGACGAGTGTCTTTGTCACCCTGAAACATCAATATATATATATATATATATATATATATATATATATATATATATATATATATATATATATATATATATATATATATATATATATATATATATATATATATATATATATATATATATATATATATATATAAAGGGCCCAAAAAGGTCATATTGAGGTTGGCCCCAAGGAAGAAAAAAGTGGAGGCCAACCTTCTCTGAAAAAGGCCAGATTGGCCTTTTAACCCCGTGAGACCCAGAACGTAATTTCCATTGTAATGTGGGTACCATTAGACGATTTTTAGTGAATATAAGCAAGGTTTCATGGCTATGATCTGTTTAGTATCCTTGTCCACTAACTAACTTGGTATATTTAGCTAGTTTTTGTAATTTTATGGCTAACAACAGACGATTTTATATAGCAAAGGAAAGATCTGGGCGTGAAGGGGTTTAGGCCAAACCTGGCATCCCTGCTCGCACCTATATGCCACACCCACCTTCGTCTGCCACCGTAACTTTGCCGTACAACCGCCGTGCGTTAATTGCCGTATAACCACCGTACATTGCCGTGCAACCGCCGTACATTTCCGTATCACCACTGTACATTGCCGTAGGTCACAACTGTGCGGCACCGTAATGTACCGTAGGTTTGTCGTGCATATCCGTAACTCAGCCGTAATCAAGCGTACAAGAAACGTAACACCAACGTACCACGAGTGAACCGTGGCTAAAAGTACCACGGTACACGCCGATTTCAAGGCCGTCCTTTGCCGTGGCTCGAACCGTGAATGTGTGAAAGGGGCTTAACGGGAGAGATCTTTCTCCGTGGAGCCACCTGGGCCGCCGCCACCACCCTGCAGGATATCGCAGCAGGACAGCCGCGAGGCATTGTCCTGGTGCCGAAGGAGCCCACCAGGAAGGGCGTGCTGCTGGGATATCCCACCGCCCTTCCCCTGGACCCAGTGCTGGAGCACCCTAACGTCGCCGCTGCGGAAAGGTTTCACCACAACGCCGGACACGGACGCCACCTCCCCACCCGCCAGGTGCTGCTGACGCTGCGGGGATCAGTCCCCGCCTCGCTGGACCTCGGATGCTGGGGACGCTTCAAGTGCAAGAGGTATGTGCCTGAACCCATTCGCTGCTACCGGTGTCATGCGTTCGGCCACCACCAGCGCCAGTGCCGTCGCGTCAGTGAACTGTGTGGGGTGTGTTGTGGTGACCACGAAACTCGGGCTTGCATCCGCCGCCTCCAAGGTGGTGGTGAGAGGCCTGCGGCGTGCTGTCTCAACTGCGGCGCCGGGCATCATGCTTGGAACCGCCGCTGCCCTGCACGGCTTAGACGGATCCCATGCAGGATCGGGACCACCACGGCAGGAGGCCTCCAGACCTCCTGCACCCGCTCACGGATCCCAGCGCCAGCGCCTTCGCAGGTTGAGCCGGCCGCTTGGGCGAGACAGCCGCGACAGGAGGCCGCTAGGCTTTCTCCCTGCCCGCGGACGCCAGCTCCGCCACCGCCGCCTGAGGAGCAGCCGCCCCCCCAGGACCAGGACCAAACGGAGGAGGAAAAGGAGGAAGACCAGGAAGGAAGGAGAGGACCCACCACCCCGCCCGGAGCAGGTGATGGAGGTGGACGCCGCCCTTCCCCCCATGGCCCCGAAGCCAGCTACCAGGGCGAGTCTGCCTGCTGCTCATGGGCAGTCGCCTGCCCGACGCTGCGAACAGGCCACCCAGACGCTGGCGAGGCACTACACGTTTCAGGAGGCCGACCTGTTCGACCTCCTGATCTCCTACGAGTACCTGGTGTGTCAGGAGACAGCGGCCCTTGATGAGAAGATCTCACACGAGCCGGCCCTCCCCCATGTGAGGAAGCTGCTCAGGGAGGGAAAGCCCCTGCCAAGGACCCTTCCCACCGCCAGGCCACTTGACCGCTCTGTCTATTACTACGACCATGTCGGGGAGAAGGATTGGGTGCAGTTCGCGGACGACCAACAGACTGTGCGCGCAGACCGGGGTACGAATGATGACGCCTTTTTTTTTTTTTTTTTTTTTTTTTTCCATCACACAGAACTGGCCAAGGGCACAACAAAAATGGGTAACACAAAGCCCGTTTAGTTACCAGTCCCTATAAAGAAGACAGTAAGAGAATAAAATAAAAAAGAGGGGTGAGCCAATTTAGTTCGGGAGGTGTCTTGTTGCTCTTCTTTTGAAAAGATTTAAGTCATAGGCAAGTGGAAAAATAGAAACAGGAAGAGAGTTCCAGGGTTTACCAGTGAAAGGGATGAAAGAGTAAAGATACTGATTAACTCTTGCATTAGGAAGATGGACAGAATAGGGATGAGAATGAGTAGAAAGTCTTGTACAGCGAGGCCGCGGGAGGAGGGGAGGCATGCAGTTAGCAAGTTCACAAGAGCAGTGAGCATGAAAATAACGGTAGAAGAGAGCAAGAGAAGCAACATTGCGGCGGTGATTTAAAGATTGAAGACAGTCAGTCAGAGGAGAGGAGTTGATGAGACGAAAAGCTTTTGACTCAACCCTGTTTAGGAGAGCTGTATGAGTGGATCCTCCCCAAACATGTGAGACATACTCCATACATGGGCGGATAAGGCCCCTGTAGAGAGCAAGCAATTGCTTGCTCTCTACAATTGCTCAAGCTCTACAATTGCTACTACAAGCTACAATTGCTCTACAATTGCTCAAGCAAAGCCCTGCTGCTTCTTGATGAAGACAGGGACCTCACCGATGAGGAGATGGCTCGTCTCCTTAAATATTGAATATGAACAAGGGCGGCTTCGCTTAAACCCGCTTTGATTACTGTTGTAATCTATTATTATTATTTTTTTTTTAAAATTGTTATGTGTCTTTTTCATGTTTATTTTTCTTGTCATGTTTTTATGTGATCAATAAATATATGAACTGAACTGAACCTCGGCCTCACTCCTCGCTCACTCCCCGCTCATTTTAGTTCTCACTTAGTTCTCGTCCCTCACTTACCCCGGAGGTCACCGTTCGCGCCCCGCCTCTGGCCAGGCCTGTGTGCCTGGCCCAATATTCCATTGTTCCTGTACTACGATCCTGGGCAATATACATTCATCTTCAATCTTCAAGCTGAGTTAAGTTATTGATTTATACCCACACACTATTATAAGGACACACGTAAAAACAATCACAGACCCCTTGAATCACGCGCCTCGCTCGCCTTGTCTTGACCCTCGCGCCCACAGCTACCACGGGTCCGACAATCTCTCCACATCTCATCTTATGTTCATGCCACTACTCATCTTATACAAGTATATTGTACCACCGCACCGGTACAGAATGGTGGAAACAGTATTGGTCTATGTCTGTGTGTTCCTATGTGTGGACCCGTCAGGGTGGCGCGGTTGGTAGAGTCGTGGACTCACGTGTAGAATCCATGCATTCGGTCAGCGGTTCGAGTCCACCAAGTTCGTCCTGGCGTGGTGGCGCTTTGTATAGTCAATAACCTTGTAGTTGGTACTTGCAAAGTGTCTAGATAGGATCAAAGTATCTTATCTTATATCCTTTGTGTGGATATATGCGGCGTATCTCTGGTCGCCACGTGCTACTACCCTGATGTTCTGCCTGATGTTCTGCCTCGCCGTATCTACGAGCTTCCTCCTGCCCGCCCATGATGTTCCCGTCACTACTCGTGTTCCTACACTCATCGGCTTCGTGCAAACGGCGCCCTATCCTGTTTGATGCACGTGCGGCTCCTGTACTCCCGCACGCCCCTGGCGCCGCCCAATCCTGCTTCGATGTCAGGCTTCCCACGCCCGCACGCCCACCCATGTCTGATGTAGTGTGCTAGCTGTCTCTTCACGCCCGCACTCCTCTGCCCACGTCCGCCTCTGATGTCACGTGCGTCCTCTGCCACGCCCGTGCCTCCTGTACGCCCTTCACATGTACTATGTGGTGTGCTCGTGTGCCTGTTCCTGCCTCTTCGCCTATCCTGATGTCCTGCGGTCCATGATCTCTCTGCTCCACGTGTGTCGTTCAGCGTAAGCGTTAATATTTTCACTTCACTTGAAAACTGGCTGTTCATGTTTTGCGTGTGATTCAGTGTACATTTCTGTGATTTTAACGTGCCCTATATATTTTGACCTTGTTTGACTCATATCTGATTACATTTTTCATCTGTGCAGTGTTGCTATATTTTGGGCTGTTTCTATCCTTCGTGTGATTGTAGTGCATGAATTGGGCTACAAACGATTTTTGTGTGATTTTCTTTATCTTCTTGTTCATTTCCGCGGTTTCTGACCTGTGCGTCACCCCGCCCGCCTCCCTCATGGACCGAGTCTAGGATTTCATGGTTTGCCTCGGCGCGACCTGTGATGTTGGTGTTCCACGTGTTCCCCCCACCTCCCTGAAATGGTGGACAATGGAATGGCCCCTCCGGCGCTGCGGCCTGCCGCCCGCCGCCGCTCCCTCATGGGTCAGGTCGGGCCGACGCGACAACTTATCGCCCGTTCACCTTTCTCTCCCACCATCTCCGGCCACCCTCCTCGTCCTCACCGGCGCCGCTCCCGTGGCTTGTCGCCGCGCGCCTGCTCACCCGCCCACCTCATCCCTCCCGCAGCCTGCCTCGTGCCCACCACAGCGCGCCCACACGCCCTCCTGCGGCTTGTCACCTGCGCCTCGCCTCGGCTGAGTCTCTGAGCGCCCCGCCGCTCACGCCCATCGGCAACGCCTCCACCCTTATCTCTCCTTCGGTGGCTAGGCAGTGCTTTCGGCTGGTTAATTTGGGTTTAGATAAATGCAGAATGTATATCTAGCTCCTTACTGGTTGTTCGCTTGTATTAGCTTCAGCGTGTCTATGACATGAGTAGATGTCCTTCCTTTTTTATGTGTCTGTGTTGGCACATGGTGTGTAAGTACGTGCTTCATTTTGGTCACAATTTTCTACTTTGGTATACTGTTTTGAAGACCTTAGACTACTGCCACTACTCATCTTATACAAGTATATTGTACCACCGTACCGGTACACTCGCACTTAGCTGAATTGAAATGCCAGAAGCACATCCGCTTAGATGGGTCCCAGGGCAGCACCGGAGCGATACGGCAGGTTACAGAGATAAGATTGTGATCCGAGGAACCCTACGGAAAGAATAGTTTCATACAGTAAGCAGAAGGGTTAGTAGTTAGGACAAGGTTAATTATGTTGGGCGTGGCTCCAAGGCGGTCAGGAATACGGATAGGGTGCTGCACCAGCTGCTCTAGGTTTTGGAGGATAGAAAAATTGTATGCTTGTTCACCAAGTTGGTCAGTGAAAGATGATAGCCAAAGCTGGTGGTGAACATTGAAATCGCCAAGTAATAACTAATGTTGAAATTTATGTCACAAACACATATTTATTTGAGGTCTTACCTATAGAAACCCATTGTCTATCTCATCCCGACACAATACCCCAACTAGTCAACTAACTAGGATACTTTAAGGTGGATAGTAGGGTTGAATCATGTTGTAGGCTTATCAATACTGCAATATTTTGTTATTCGAAGTAGTCAGCGTGATCGAGGCCGCGTTTGAAGGGCGGAAGCGGAGTCGTTATTGTGGTATCAGCGTCAGGCGGGTTTTCATAACCCAGTTATCCACGACGCGGCGAGATATATCCCTGTGTTGATATTAACACGTCCTATTGGTTTAACACTTATATGTACAAAATAAACGTATGCACAATTTCTACTGATCTTCTCGCTATAATCAGAGAAGCACAGTTAAAGGTGTTATTAATGTAAGGGTCTGGAGTGAACTGGCTTCGTGGGCCAGCGGCGGCGACCGGCCGCCCAAATCCTACCTACACGTGTCAAATCGTCGGTGGCGGCGAGGCACCCCTACCAATACCTGCCACGTATACACGCAGGATAGGAACAATATTATAACGACGACCAATAGCCAGTCGCTCCAAATTAAGGTGCTAATATAAGGTACAAATGCTTAATAACCACTGGGAATGTTCATTTATATTATCCCAGTACTTATCATTTACTTAAATTACCTTAATTAATACCCATTACCATTATAATTATATATATACATCCCTACGCACTCCTTATGATGAGCGGACAATACCTCCCTCACAAGGGGGGGGGGGGAAACCACCACTCAACCAATTATTGAGTGAGTGGTTGGTGGATAATTTCCACAACTGGGGGCCGGCGAAAACTGAAGTTCCGCTTCAAGTGACATCACCCCAGGCCACATAGCGCTGGAACATTTGAATAGAGGTTTCGGCACTTTGGTCTTTCACTATTTTGAAATGTATAGCCCTGATAGAGGTACAAGTGAATATGCAGACATATACTTGATCGGGGGAAAGCTATCTCCTGAAATTATAATATCCCCAGTATAGTCATCACCATTGACCTCAATTGGTTTTAGGAGCTCTCTACCAGCGGAAAGTTCAGGGGGACCTAGATAGGCGACTAGTCTACCTTCAGATCTTATATAATTAATGCAAGATTTGAGGTAATATTTGACTGCCTGTCTACCATGATGTATCGAAAATTGACACCTGATATCGGCTAATATTGTAGCCATTCCGCCATGTAATGAGTTCCTATGATATTCTTCCACCAACAATTTAGTAAGATGATGGCGTTTGGGAATTAGTATGGGATGGCAGGTGGTATATTTGGAAGATCAGCTTTCAAATTTCGTCCTCGACATCTAATTACACCCTCATGATCTAGGTACAGACCTAATAATTTGGTCAATTTGTTCCTATTTGTTCCTTGGCTGAGGCCAAGAGCTGATATTCCTCACGAAATACCTGCTTTTGTATTGTTCTGATCCAAAACTTCAAAGAGTCAGATATAATCCCTTCTAATGAATTTGAAGACTAAATTAGTAGTCTTAATTAGTTTGCTTAATAAAGAAAACCTTTCTATGTCTATCATAGGATCTGGGATCAATTCAGGTTCCCTTATTATATTTACAGATATGTCTGGCTGAGTGGAAACCTGTTTAGGATTATTATTACACTCTTTCAGCCAGGTAGGGCCATTAAACCATAATCCTGTGTTTAACTTGAGGGTAGTATTTCCTCGCGACACATTATTATTAGGATTTTCATTAGTGGCAATATATTGATTATTAACTGGAATATCATTTTCCTCTAATACCTCACTAATTGGTGTGGGCAAGAAAGTGGTTCCAATTCTGGTAATTAGTAGGGGTTGTGCATGACTAGGAATACTCTCCTCTTGTTCGGCTTGGTGAGTAGGCTATGTGGGATGGGTCCCATTATTACCTTACCATCAGCACTGGTGAACATAGAGACGTTATGTCTTTTGATGACCTTCCTTAGAGCCCAAAATAATCAGCGCCTATTATCACTGGTCGACAAAAAAAAATCGAAGATATGGTTCTGAACTAAATGAAGCTGATTATAGGTAAATCGACCCTGCTAAACTCGAATCTGATGTTCAATTAACTCTATCACGTCCAGTTTTTGAGAACCAGACGCAATTCATGAAAAAATATGGGTAAAATCAGCAGAAATAGGTTTCACCAATGTTTTCATTTTAAACTCTTAATCTTTTCTTTTGCTCAAGCCTATTTAGGGCAGTGCAGTGTTTTTGAGTCAGTGTGGTTTGTGCAGTGAGCAGGGGAGGGTGTGCGCGCTGCGTATTGGCGAGGGGTTAGCAGGCTGTGTAGTACATTTTTACCTACTGATCGTACAGCTATTGACATATGTTTAAACATTTTATTTTTCTTTGCAGATATGATGTGTTTGATTTAGTGGAGTCCTAATTTTAGTTGGTTTACCGTATATAGTACCGGGCTGTGATGGAGCGCCGTAACTGTGTGAATGCATCGGACAGTTTTTGTTACATATGTGGAATTTTTACCCCTGACAGTCTGAAGAAACCTCTTACAAAGAATGTTAAAGCAGCTTATATGCATTACTTCAAGTGCCGAATAGGTGATCAAGATAAGAAGTGGGCCCCTCACGTAGCATGCAACCCCTGTGTGAACCACTTGAATGAATGGATGCGTGGCAAACGGCCATCAGGCATGGCATTCGGCATCCCAATGGTTTGATGTGAACAAAAGGATCACAGTACTGACTGCTACTTCTGCCTCACTAACATCAAAGGATATTCAGTAAAAACGCGAGCTAAAATCAGGTATCCTGACGTACCTTCTGCCATCAGGCCTGTGCCACGTGGTCCTGATCTCCCAGTTCCAAATGTTCCAATTGCAAGTGCTATAAGTGAATCAGATTCGAACGAGGAGGATAATCCCATGGATACAGACTTTCAAGAAATGGCAGACAACAGAGAGCCCAAATTCATCAGTCAGGAAATGCTACATGACCTTGCTAGGGACCTAGATCTACCCAAGGAGAAAAGTGAAGTCCTTGGATCTCGTCTCAAGGAATGGAATTTGCTACAAGAAGGAGTTCTCATCACCACGTTTCGTCGTAGACATAAAGAACTTTCAAGCTTCTTCAAGATGGAATACAAGCTCTGTTACTACTTTGATGTTGACACACTCATGGAACAACTTTGTGAGTCTCACACTTATGATTAGAGTGAGTGGCGGCTGTTCATAGATTCAGGAAAAAACACGCTAAAGGCCGTTCTTCTGCATAAAGGAAATAAGCTTCCGAGTGTTCCAATTGCGCCCTGGCCATGAAATGAGTGAAACTTATGAACTATGAAGACTTTGTTATCTGCTGTTAAATATGAAGAACATCAGTGGAATCTGTGTGGGGACCTGAAGGTAATCTCCTTGCTTCTAGGACTCCAGTTAGGTTACACTAAGCACATGTGTTTTCTTTGTTTGTGGGACTCTAGAGCGGACAGCAAACATTACAAACAAAAGGAATGGCCAGCACGACCGACAGACTCACCTGGCAGGTTCAACTGTATGTACAAACCTCTTGTTGACAGTGAAAAGGTGTACTTACCTCCATTGCATCTGAAACTTGGGTTAATGAAAAATTTTGTGAAGGCCATGGATCAAAATGGTGCTGGCTTTCAGTATTTGTTAGCAAAGTTTGAACGCACTGTATCTGAAGCCAAAGTAAAGGCAGGTGTTTTCAATGGCCCTCAAATTCGTCAACTACTCAATGATGATGATTTTGTAAAGAGCCTAACTGCCCTGGAAAAAGCTGCTTGGAAGAGCTTTTTGGCTGTTATAAAGAACTACCTAGGTAATGTTCGAGCATCGAATTATGAGGAACTTGTAAATGACATGTTGAAGAGTTACCATGTGCTTGGGACTCGGATGTCACTCAAAATCCACTTTTTCCATTCACATCTTGATTTCTTCCCAACGAATCTTGGCGCGGTCAGTGATGAGCAGGGGGAACGTTTCCACCAGGACATTGCCACCATGGAAACCCGATACCAAGGACAATTCAGTCCCAACATGATAGGGGACTATTGCTGGACGCTACAACGTGAAAGTAGCTGCTCCTACAAACGAAAGAGCAAACTACAGAAACACTTCTGATGTACTATGGAGCAGGGTGAGTACTTTTGTGTGTTAGGTATAGTTTTGATCATATGTATATTTAATACCAATTTGAGATCTTGACTGTTCTTCTGAAGAACAGTCTAGATCTGACTGTTCTTCGAACTAGCGCATCTTTCTCTCAAAAAAAATCTCGAAGTTGTGTTCCAAAATACAGATATATATATATATATATATATATATCTAAAGTCAAAATTTACTGTGATTTGGCATATTTTCGGATATTTCCAAGATGTGGCACATTTTCGGATATATTTGGAACATAATTTAAGTATATTTTTTGCCAGATATGTACATTAGGTCCTAATAAAGCCGCAGGCACCACCAGAATTTAATTACGAGTAATATATATTAACGTAGGGGGATTGTTTCGATTAATTATATAATTATATATACGTATATAATTATAATAGCTATTAAAATTTTAAATGCCGATATTTCAAAAACTATACGTGCTAGAGAAAAAGCAATGCCATTTTTGAAATCAGCAGCAAAAATGCTTTCCAAAGCACACACAATGAACTCAGAACCATTTTTGGTGTCGACCAGTATTATTAATTGGAAGGGACCATCAACGTCCTCGAAGGTATTACTAACTAGTTTAACACCATTATCCCTCAGCATTTCAGCTGTGACTTTTAGTCCATTATCAGTTAAATTAATACCAATATTATTTACTACTACAGCAGCTACCCTACATTTATATTTTCCTAATTGGACTAGGGGTTGAACAATGTCAAAGGTTTGAGCTTCTTTATTGGCAAGAAAACCTGATATGGCTAAATTCACTTTATTAATTATGGGTAGTTGTTGTTATGATTATCGTAGCTCATCCATTTTCTGTAGTTATGGTATTAGATCCCCCTATAAAGGGATCAAAGTCACATCAATACCTCAACTTTTATAGTTTATACTTTTCATATCACATAGAAGCCATTTTGTTAACAAGTCATATACAGGCCTACTTCTTTGTTTACAATACTACCTATTTATCTGCTGTATTGTATGAACGGACCATGACAGGAGTTGAAGGAGGGTAATGATTTACATTGTGGTGTTTCTCTACTTGTCTCCACTCACGAAGATTCTGTTGCGTATTAAAATCAGGCAACAGCAGATCAAATTTAGTTTTGATTCTTCTACTAGTTCTACTAAGTTCTACTAAGATCCATTAAAGATAATCTCCATATAAACATTGCACACATGGATATAAATGTTGCTCACAGGCTGGGGTCTAAGAAAACTCAAAATACAAATAGACCTATTATAGTTAAGTTGCATCGCAGACAGAAGAAATCTGAAATAATGAATGCCTGCATTACAGTTAGGCCTAATCTCCATATCAATGAAAGTCTGACACCCAAACGCCGCTCATTGTTCAAAATTGTATGGGATATTAGAAAACAACATAGAGACTTGTTCCAACAATGCTACACCCAGGATGGTAAAATATGTGTAAAACTCAAGAACTCAAATCAGAAACATATCATTACTACTGATCAAACTTTAGCAAACTTCTTAGACAAGTATCCAATACTCAAACAAACCATAAACACTAACTCATTTTTTACTGTATTTACATAATTACTGTATATTTACATGACTGTGTACTTTGAAAATGTTTTGTCGATTCACTGGTCGACACCAAAAATGGTTCTGAGTTCATTGTGTGTGCTTTGGAAAGCATTTTCGCTGCTGATTTCAAAAATGGCATTGCTTTTTCTCTAGCACGTATAGTTTTTGAAATATCGGCATTTTAAATTTTAATAGCTATTATAATTATATACGTATATATAATTATATAATTAATCGAAACAATCCTCCTACGTTAATATATATTACTCGTAATTAAATTCTGGTGGTGCCTGCGGCTTTATTAGGACCTAATGTACATATCTGGCAAAAAATATACTTAAATTATGTTCCAAATATATCCGAAAATGTGCCACATCTTGGAAATATCCGAAAATATGCCAAATCACAGTAAATTTTGACTTTAGATATATATATATATATATATATATCTGTATTTTGGAACACAACTTCGAGATTTTTTTTGGGAGAAAGATGCGCTAGTTCGAAGAACAATCAGATCTAGACTGTTCTTCAGAAGAACAGTCAAGATCTCAAATTGGTATTAAATATACATATGATCAAAACTATACCTAACACAAAAGTTTTCACCCTGCTCCATAGTACATCAGAAGTGTTTCTGTAGTTTGCTCTTTCGTTTGTAGGAGCAGCTACTTTCACGTTGTAGCGTCCAGCAATAGTCCCCTATCATGTTGGGACTGAATCGTCCTTGGTATCGGGTTTCCATGGTGGCAATGTCCTGGTGGAAACGTTCCCCCTGCTCATCACTGACCGCGCCAAGATTCGTTGGGAAGAAATCAAGATGTGAATGGAAAAAGTGGATTTTGAGTGACATCCGAGTCCCAAGCACATGGTAACTCTTCAACATGTCATTTACAAGTTCCTCATAATTCGATGCTCGAACATTACCTAGGTAGTTCTTTATAACAGCCAAAAAGCTCTTCCAAGCAGCTTTTTCCAGAGCAGTTAGGCTCTTTACAAAGTCATCATCATTGAGTAGTTGACGAATTTGAGGGCCATTGAAAACACCTGCCTTTACTTTGGCTTCAGATACAATGCGTTCAAACTTTGCTAATTGTTAAGCTCCGCGGACGCCACCGCTCCGCTACTCCCGAAGGGGGGAAGGAAGGAAATTGCGTGCGCGGAGGCTCAACGATATACGTGTTGATATACGTGTCTCCTGTTGTAGCGTCCCCCCAACCCGCTATGGTTCTATCCAATCGGTCGCTGGTCGTGGCTTGACAAATGACCCCGGCACCTCTACCTGAAGGCGCCGGGTTGGGCTTTATCTCCTTGTACCGGAAGGTATAACGGGGCAGTGCCCGTAGCTTCGGAGATACGGGGAGCTTACTTCCCCAGGCTTATAACGCCCCGGGCTTTACCCGGGGGGCGACCCTCCCTGTTCCCCCCCGAGGCCCCTAGCTTGCATAGTTGCCCCGGGGTCAATCCATTATCGCCCGCCCCTGTCATGCACTGTCAATCATATAGATACATCACCATCTGCTGCGTCGCCTTCAGAAGACCTGTATATGATGCTCAAGAGGTCCTAAGATCCTGTTGCAGTGCCTCGTAATGCCCCGGGGTTTCCGGGGGGGAACCCAGGGGAAGCCTCCTGAGGAGGTATCTAGTAGCGCGTTGTAGTCGCGTAGAGTTGCACCTCCGGCCCACGCCCGCCCCTAGTGCCTGCCCCCAGCGCCCAGTGGTTCCCCAAGGGCCCTGAAGAGAGGCCACAGGGGTAGGTAGTGTGGAGGGACGTCATGGTCTCGTAGAGTTGAGTAGCCCCTGCCCCAGGGGACAAGCGAGTGGCGGGCGTCGGGCGTCTGGTAAAGAAGGACGCGGCGTGTGTTGCACGTACTTGAGCGCGTGGTATCTGGAAGGAATACCACCTAACTCGCTCACCGCGCTAAGACACTAGTCTCGTAAGATATCACCGCGACGCAATAATACGTGTGGCCACACCGCAGGGTATATAGAATCTGCCTTCTCTCTCCTGTCTTCAGGGTGTCCGGCGTGTGGTGGGTACATGTCAAAGGTTATTTCAGTGCTGACATAAGTGTGAAGTGATGGCGTGAATTGAGGGATGAAGATTCAGCACTCTTCCTCCTTCTCCTCGCCTCCTCACCTTCTCACTCTCTCACACTCTCCCTCACCTTCTCTCACTCTCTCTCTCACTTTCTCTCTCTCTCTCTCTCCTTCTCCTCCCCTCATCTTCTCTTTCGCCGGGGGACGGGAGGGACCCTTAGCTGTGGTCAGCAAATGTGCAGGTGGGCGCCGGCCACCCCTTCGTAGGGCTGATAAGGAAGATTGTTGTAAGCACAACATCAATTGCCTCTCTCTCTATCTACCCCCGTCATCAGTACTCTGCCTCTTCCTTCCTTCTCTTCCATTCCTTTTCTTCCTTCCCTTCTATTCCCCATTCTCCACGTTCTCAGCCCTCACATTACCCCCATCCGAAGAAGACGGCCGTCCTCGGTCGTGCTTGGGCCTGTCGACGCCAATGCCTGCAATTAAGGCGTAGTGTCAGAGGAGTCTGAGGGCTGTGAAGGACGTGTGGATGAGGCACCACCTGGGAAGCATTTAGAATGCGGACAACGATGAAAGAGTCCATTCATTTCAGGGGAAGTGTGAAGGGGTGCAGGTTCGTATGTTTAGGGCGCAGGAGAGATCGCAACCAACATGCGCATCCCATGATGTGTCGTCAAGTAGGTTGGCCAAAAAGGCTTCGGTGAAGCTCAAAGGTTGTGATGCAATCGTGGGTCGGTTGCCGCGAGATACTAAATTGGGGCGGTCCTTTGTGATCCATGGAGTGGTGGTAACCTGTGGAGGGAGAATTAGCCTAACTCTACATATATACACATATACACACATACACACATACACACACATATATTATTCGTGGGAACCTGTGGGGAGACAATTCATTTATTACCGCGGTCTTCGCCATCACTACATCTGAAATAGAAACACAATTTACACCAGTACACTCAGAAACACAATATGGTATGACCTGATATGACATGACATGATATGACGACATGACATGACAAGATATGACATGACATGACATGACATGACATGACAGGGCACAGTGCGACGGGAGGGTCCCCGACAATGTTCCATGCCCGTGAATCGATGCCGTTTATACCCCGTCGGGTCTACAGGGCCTGAACTTTGGCGGAGTCAGGGCGAATCCCCCCGGGACTGAAGGTGCAGGGCATCTTGATCCCTGTCCTCTTCTCGCCCAGAGAACCGTGGGGGGATTACTAGGTGGGCGCCACTCCTCGGCCCCCGAAGAGGGAGGATGTGGTGGGAATCGCCATTCGTCAGCCCCACGGCCTCACCCTACCTACCTATCACCACCAAGCTCGGGGAGGACCTTAACCATACCTCAGGTCTCTTGACCGACCTGACCATGCCCCGCTGTTCCGGGCGCGGAAGTTTTGTCAAGATCGGCGTGCTGCGGATCCACCCCGCCGGGTACGTTTAAAACCCCGCACGGGTCTACGGGCCTGACTCTTGCCAGGAGTCAGGGAGCATCCCCCCGCGTAAAATAAGGATGGGAACGGGTGAGTTCGATCGTGGGCCAGGTACTAATTAATCCCGGCCGCCCCGGCACGGTGCTGATACTACACTCGTCACCTGGAGGCCGAGTTAATTTGTCCTTCCTCGTACGACCGAGATCGTGGGCCAGGTACTTATTTTCCCCGGCCACCAGGCACGCCAGGGAGCCGAGTTAATATTTCTCCTCCTCTTACGACCGACCCGTTATCCTCCCCCTAAGTGTTAGTCCTTTCACGCTCAGGCACTTCATAAGGAACTTCCCCCGCAGCCCTAAGCGTTACCTACCTATTCACCCACCGAGCCACGGTAGCCCGCCGAGCCGCTGCAGTCAGCTCGCCGTGCTAACCATATGTTCCCGGTGTTCGTCAGTCACTCCACACATTCATACTTTATATGGTGGTGGGCCTAATACTCTTCCCTTATCTACAGCTAAGCCACACCAGCGACTAGATCGGATCCTACTCAGTGCGCCAATATGTTAAGCTCCGCGGACGCTGCCGCTCCGCTACTCCCGAAGGGGGAAGGAAGGAAATTGCGTGCGCGGAGGCTCACGGGGGGTGTTGATATACGTAGCTCCTGTTGTAGCGTCCCCCCAACCCGCTATGGTTCTTCCAATCGGTCGCTGGTCGTGGCATGACAAATAACCCCGGCACCTCTACCTGAAGGTGCTGGGTTGGCTTTATCTCCTTGTACCGGAAGGTACAACGGGGCAGTGCCGTAGCTTCGGAGATACGGGGAGCTTACCTCCCCAGGCTTATAACACCCCGGGCTTTACCCGGGGGGCGACCCTCCCTGTTCCCCCCCGAGGCCCCTAGCTTGCATAGTTGCCCCGGGGTCAATCCATTATCGCCCGCCCCTGTCATGCACTGTCAATCATATAGATACATCACCATCTGCTGCGTCGCCTTCAGGAAGACCTGTATGTGGTGCTCAAGAGGTCCTAAGATCCTGTTGCAGGTGCCTCGTAAGGCCCCGGGTTCCGGGGGGAACCCAGGGGAAACCTCCTGAAGGAGCATCTAGTAGGGCGTCGTAGTAGCGTAGTTTCACCTCCGGCCCACGCCCGCCCCTAGTGCCTGGCCCCAGCGCCCAGTGGTTCCCCAAGGGCCCTGAGGAGAGGCCACAGGGGTAGGTAGTGTGGAGGGACGTCATGGTCTCGTAGAGTAGCACTTCCCTACCCCCTGGGGCAAAGTTAGGGCGCCCACCTGCACATTTGCTGACCACAGCTCAGGGTCCCTCCCGTCCCCCGGCGAAAGAGAAGATGAGGGGAGGAGAAGGAGAGAGAGAGAGAAAGTGAGAGAAGGTGAGGGAGAGTGTGAGAGAGTGAGAAGGTGAGGAGGCGAGGAGAAGGAGGAAGAGTGCTGAATCTTCATCCCTCAATTCACGCCATCACTTCACACTTATGTCAGCACTGAAATAACCTTTGACATGTACCCACCACACGCTGGGCTCTCGGCGGAACACAGAGGAGAGAGGGACAGATTCTATATATCCTGCGGTGTGACCACACGTCTTATTGCGTCGCGGTGATATCTTACGAGACTAGTGTCTTAGCGCGGTGAGCGAGTTAGGTGGTATTCCTTCCAGATACCACGCGCTCAAGGACGTGCCAACACACGCCGCGTCCTTCTTTACCAGACGCCCGACGCCCGCCACTCCGCTTGTCCCCTGGGGCAGGTGCTACTCATCTCTACGAAGCCCCGACGTCCTGCCAGGCACCTGCCCTGGTGGCTTTGCCCCTGTGTTCCTCCTGGTCTCCTGAGATGAAGGGGCCACGGCAGGGCAAATAGCGGCGCTCGGCGTTGCCCCTGTGGCTCTTCCCTTTGCCCCAGGGACGACGGAGCTTCGACGGGACGACGAAGGAATACCCCACATAACCCCAGGGGCGGGAAGTGCAACTCTACGAGACCAAGATGTCCCTGCAACACTGCCCGCCCCGGTGGTGATTCCCCTGGGACCGCATGGCTTCCCGGAACCGCTGTGGGGCAACCAAGGGGCGCCCTCACTTTGCCCCAGGGGGTAGGGAAGTGCACTCTACAAACCATGACGCCCCCCAAAACCTCCTCCCTTGGGGGCCTCTCCCGGGGCCCCTTTGGGGGAACCACGGGGCGCGGGGCCCAAAGGCACAAAGGGGCGGGCGTGGGCCGGGGGTTAAAACTACGCTACTACGACCCCTACTGATGCCCCCTTCAGGGGGTTTTCCCCGGGGGTTTTCCCCCCCGGAAAACCCCCGGGGCCCTTACGAGGCACCTGCAACAGGACCCTTGGGAACCTTTTGGGACCCCACTACGGCTTTCCTGAAGGGACCCCAGCAGATGGTGATGTTCTATATGATTGCCCATGCATGAAAAGGGGGGGCGGGCGAAAAGGGTTAAACCCGGGGCAACTAAAAAACCTGGGGGCCCCTGGGGGGGAAAACAGGGGGGGTCGCCCCCCGGGGTAAACCCCGGGGGGGCTTTATAAGCCTGGGGGGTTAGCCCCCCTATCTCCGAAGCTAGGGGCCCCTGCCCCTTTGTACCTTCCGGTAAAAGGGAGATAAACCCCCACCCCACCCCCGGTAGGGGTTCCCCGGGGTTATTTGTCTGCCACGACCACGACCGATTGGAAAAACCAAGCGGGGGGGGGGGACCCCTAAAAAAAAAAACAGGAGCAAACGTATACACCCCCCTTTTGACCTCCGCCCGGGAAATTTTCCCTTTCCTTTCCCCCCCTTGGGGTAGCGGCGGCGGCGTCCGCGGAGCTTAACACAACAATACTAAAAGCCAGAAACCATTTTTGTTTCCATCCCTTTCACAAAAATTTCTTAAACCCCAAAGTTTCAGATCCCAGGGGAAGTAAAAACCTTTTTCCCCTGTCAACAAAAAGGTTTTGGGGGTCCTACTTTTGGCCCCTGCCAGTGGTCTGCCCGGTCGTGCTGGCCTTTCCTTTTTGTTTTTAATTTTTGCTGTCCGCTCTAGAGTCCCAAAAAACAAAGAAAACCTGGCTTAGTGAAACCCTTCGGGAAAGCCCCTAAAGGGCAAGGGAAAAATTTCAGGTCCCCACACAAAATTCCACTGGGGTTCTTCTTTTTTAACACAGAAAAACAAAGTCTTCATATTTTCCCATTTTTTTTCACTCATTTCATGGCCATGCGCATTGGAACCTCAGAACTTTTTTCCCTTTAGCAAAAGAAGGGCCCTTTACGTTTTTTTTTTTCCTAAAACTATGAACACCCCCCTTCACTCTTATCATAAGTGTGAGATCCCAAAGTTTTTTCTTTGAGTTTTTCAAAAATAAAAGCGAAAACAGAGTTTGGGTTTTCCCAAACTTGAAGAACTTAAAAGTTTTTTTTTTCTACAAACGGGGTGATAAAAAACTCCTTCTTTTTCAAATTCCTTTTCCCTTAAAAGGGAGACCCAAAGGACTTTCCTTTTTCCCTCCTTGGAAAAATCTGGCCCCTTTTGCAAATTTCAGGTACATTTCCTAAAGGGTAAATTTGGGCTCCTGTTGTCTGCCATTTCTTGAAAGTCTGTATCCAGGGGATTATCCTCCTCGTTCGAATTTTTGATTCACTTATAGCACTTGAAATTGGAACTTTTGGGAACTGGGAGATCAGGACCATGGGGCACGGGCCCCGAGCAAAAGGGTAGGGTCAGATACCTGGGTTTTACTCGCTTTTTTTCGGGGAAAATCCTTTGAATTTAGTTTAGGGAAAATGCGAGTTAAATGTGATCCTTTTTTTTCACGGGCCCAAAACCCTTGGGGTGGGGGATGCCCTGCCTGGGTGGCCCTTTGGGCCCCGCTCCCTTTTATTCAAATGGGTTTAAACAGGGGTTTTCATGTACGTGAGGGGCCCACCCTTTTTATCTTGATCACCTATAAAGGCACTTTAAGTATGCTATAAGCTGCTTTAAAAAATTCTTTTTTAAAAGGTTTTTTTTTCAGACTGGCAAGGGGAAAAAATTTCCCCATATTAACAAAAAATGTCCATGCATTTACAACTTAAAGGCCTCCCCACAGCCGGTACGGTACTATATACGGTAAAAAACTAAAATTAGGAAATCCAAAATCAAAAACATCATATCTGGGAAAGAAAAATAAATGTTTAAAAAATAGTCAAAAGCTGTCGATCAGTAGGGAAAAAATTTCTACACACCTGCTAACCCCCCCCAATACGCAGCGCGCACAACCCCCCCCCCCCCCCCCCCCCCCCCACTGCCAACCCCAAAACCCCCTGGGCTCAAAAAAACACTGGGGGGACGCCCCAAATAGGCTTGAGAAAAAAAAAGATTAAAAGTTTAAAATGAAAACCCTTGGGGGAAACCTATTTTTGCTGGGTTTTAAACCCCCCTTTTTTTTATGAAAATTTCGGGCTGGGTTTTCAAAAAAGGACGTGTAGAGTTAATTGAACTTTAAATCGTTCAGCGGGGCGATTTACCTCAATTTAGCTTTATTTGTCCGAAAACCCTATCTTCGTTTTTTTTTGTCGCCAGTTTTTAAATTTTAGACATTCCTATGCTAAAAATTTTTTTAGGGTTTTAACCCCAAACCCCCACCTTTCCCCCACCCACCCTTTTTTCACTCTTAAACGTTCTGCCTAGCCCCTTTTACCTGTTCCTTTACCTTACCTCCCCCCTACCGGGTGTTCCTTCTTACCTCCCCTACCGCTGGGTTTCCCTTTTTACCTCACCCTTTCCCCTTTTCCCCGGGACTTTTTCCCCCACACCCTACCCCGGTTTCCTTCCCCACCCAAAACCCACTTTTATCACTACCATTAACCATTTTGGAAATAAATTTGGGGTTTTAAAAATTTTCTGAAGTTTATTTCCCCTTTTATTCCCCTATAGTTTTAATCTTTGATACCCTGCCCGATTGTTTTTTTTTTTTTTTTTTACTAATTTGTACCGGGGGGGCTAAAAATTTTAGGTTTTCCCAGATTCCTTTTTTTTCGGGATTTTTTTTTTTTTTTTTTATTATTACTTGTATTGTCCCCCTATTTTTTTATATCCTTATGGAAAAATTAAAAAATCCTTTTGAGGGTTTTTAAAACCCCAAAAAGGGCCCCCCAACCCCTCAACTTTGAAATTAAAAGTCATTTAAAAAAATGTCCCGGTTTAAAATGAAAAACAACTGCTTATCTAAGTATTACAATTTTTAGGAATACTTTTGGCTACAGATTTCCCAGGAAAAAACTACTTAATTTCTACCATCCTATTAACTCTTCACAAAAAATTTGATTTACTAAAACATTTTTAAAATTTTTTACCTAAACTACCAGTGTATTGCCCGTCCTTGGGCCGGGGGAAAGGAAACCCAAAACATCTTTTTTTCTATGGAAGGGGTTTTTTTTAAATTTACTTTTTAAACTAAAAGAGAACTTTAGGGGTTAGCATTTTTATAAAAAAATGATAAAAACAGAGGTCCCCCAAACCAGTTTTTTCATTATTATGTAAATTAACTTTGCTCAAAAAATTTTTTATAGGAAAAAAACCCAAATACGTTTTTTCTCCCTTATAAACCCCCTGGGGCCTATTGCCCGTAAAAAGAATTCACAATTTCTCCAAAGAGTTCTACTGTGAAAAATTCCCCGAAAATACAAAACAATCTTTTAGGGGACTTCAAAACAAACCCCCCTTTTACCTCCCACTCAAACTTACAAAATAAAATTTTTCTTAATAACTTGGGAAACCCTTAACACTTCCCTCACTACCCCGACCAAAAAGATCTCCTGATGGTCCCACCTTGGCCCCAAAAACCCCCCTGTTAGATCTATTTGGCCAAATTTTTTTCAAACCTTTTCTTTTTCCCGGCATCATCCCTTACAGCATTTAGTCACCTTCCTATATTCCCTTTTAAAAATTAAAACCAAAAATCAATTCTTAAAAGCCAACCTAAGATTACTTTCAGAATCTTTTACCCACAATCCCAATCTTTTTCCATGAGCTACCCCAAATAAATTGGAAGAAGTCTTAATTAACCAACAAAATGCAATTTTAAACCTTTTTTTTAATACTATTTTTTTAAATCTTTAGCAAATTTTTCCATAAAAACCCAATATGTTAAATGGGAAAAAGACTACAAAAACCTTGGGTCACAAAAGGAATACTTTTTTTCAAACAAACATAAAAATAAATTTTTTTAAAATGTACAAATTAGGACAATTTCATATTGCTTTTTCAAACAAACAGAAAAATCTAACACAAGGTTTTTTCGATCTGCTAAAATTTTCATTAATTTGTCAAAACTTCTTTTAATTTTTAAAAATAAAAACAAAAAAAAATTTTGGGAACAATCAAAGACTCAAAGGGAATGCCTGCCAAAAAAGTATCATCAAGACCCTGCCTATAATAACCCATTTAAATAACCCTAGGTTTTCTCAGAAGCCCTTTAGAACTAAATTTTCAATATCCACCAAACTTGCAGCAAAATTTCCCCCAAACCAAAAAAAACCCAAATTTACTAAACTTAAAGGGAATTCCCAAAACTCTATGGGACTTTTTATTTTTTCCCCTAGAAATAAAAAACCCGTAATTAACACAATAAGTAATAAAAAACTTTGGTGTTTCATAGGGGAAAAAAATATCGGGGGCATGGGGTCCCCATGAATACTGTAAACATTCCCGGGCAAATGCTGGGGATTGGAGGGTTTTTTTGGTTTTTTTTCTTTTCCGTAGTGGGCCAATGGTTTTTTACGCATTTGTGCACCCATCTTTTTTTACCCATTTTCATGTTACCCATTTTTGCAAACAAAAGGGCCCCGATCTATTTTCCCCTTCCTTTTTCTATTCTTTTTAAACATCTTTTCAACGGGGAAATTTTCCCCAAAATGTTGAAGGGTTTCTAAAAATTTCCCCTTTCACAAACCCGGTCCTAAAACGATCCCCAAAACATAGACCAATTTTTCCAAATTTTAGTTTTTTTAAGATATTTGAAAATCTAAAGAAACCCCTTTAAAAGCATTTTCCTGGAAAAGAAAATTTTTCAAACCCCTGCCATTTTTTGGGTTTTAGAAAGCAAACCCTTTAAAACTTTTCAAGCATTGAACATCCCTTTTTACGGGTTGTTTTAAACCGGGTATTGATTTAAACCCTTTTGGGTTTTTCTACTTTATTTATTTTGCTAAAAAAAAAAAAGGGGATTTGATACAGTTTAAACCCTAAATTCTTTGAAAATGCATCAAATCCCGGGGATCCGTGGACCTATACGTTCATGGGTTTGAGATTTTTTAACAAAGGGCACAACAAAATGTTTTTTAAAGGGGAAAAGTCATCCAATCTTCATCACTCTTTGGGGTTCCTCGGCAGCGTACTAGGGCCCAATTTTTTTTTGATTTAAAAATCATGACCCTTCTGTACTTTATCCCGAATCTAAAAAAATTTTTTTGCTGATGACGTGCAATGTCCCTTAACAGGGCCCTGCCCAGAACAACTTTTTTCCCCAAAGCCAACAAAGAAATAGAAAAAAATCTATCAATTTGGGGTTTGTTCAAAAGGGCTTTTCTATCCCCTAAAAATTATTTTTTGTTATTTACAACAAAAAAAATACTAAATCTTCCCAACTTCAATTGGGAAAAACAAATAAATTTTCAAAAAAAACCAAAAAAAGTTCCTTGGTGTCCCCCTATGATGACCCCTTCCTTTTTGTACACATAAAAACTCTTTTTTAAAAAATCCAAAAATAAATTCTTACTCTAAACAAAATTAAAAAATTTTTGCCCCAGATTACTTAAAAATTTTTTATTACGCCCGTTTACCCTCTACTGACCCTTTTAACCCCATATGGGGGCCAAAATATTGCACCTATCAATTCCTTTAAAAATTTTCAACTAAAAAAAAATTTTAAATAAAAATAAAGCAATTTTTAGAAAAAATACTAGTCCCCCTCTTTAACAAAACCCAATTTTAAATTTGAAAGAATTAAACCAAAATTGCAATTGCCACCTTCATGTATCCCCCTAAAAAAATCTATACAAACCCCCTTCCTCCCGGGGTTAACAAACCCCCCACCGTGATTTAACCCATCCTTTTCCCTTTTCACCGGGGGTTACAAAAATTTTGGACTCCAAACACTTTAAAAGGCCTGGGGCCCTCTGGAAATCTACTTTCCCTTCCCCAAAAACAAAACGCCCCTCCCCGAGTATATTTAAAAAAAATTAAAAGACACCTTCTAACCAATTATTAAATAATTCCCTCTTTCGTCCTACTATAAAATTTCCCTGTTCCCTTTTCCCCCGGGCCCGCTTTTGACCCAAAAGAATGATACTATGTTTTTTTTCATTTAAAATATGTTATTATAATTTTTTTTTGTTTGTCCCCAAATTTTCCCTTTTTTGCTATTTTAAATTTCGCTTCCGCCCATCAAAATGGTTCATCATATGGTTATTTAAAAAAATTTTTTAAACCTGATTCTACCTCCTTTTTTATTTTTTTGGTATTAATCGATGTATTTCAGGGGGGCAATTTTCCGAGAGACCATCTTTTCCCAAACGGAAACCTCCCCTTAAATTTGAAGAACTGGAACCCAAAAACCCGGGGGCGCTGGCAGTTTTTAACCCCACTTTTTTGATAATTAAGTTGGGGCTACTGGAAAACAAAATTGGGGTTATTTTCCCTGCCTTAAAACACAAAAGTATAAATTTTAAAAGAAATTTTTTTCTATTTTTGTATTTGTAAAAAGAACCTGATTCTGTAAAACATTTTATATTAAACCAAAAACCCCAAATAGGTTTTTAGTTTTAGGGGGAGGGTAAATGCCTTTCCTTTTATGGGTTTTATAGTCATAAAGAAAGTTTTAGAAGTTTTTATACCTAGGGGGGTCAATTTTCCTTTTTTTTGTGTATCATCAGATAGAAACCGGAATGGGAAAGAGTCGGCGCGTGAATCGTAATGTTTTTTATTCAAACTCCCCGCCACAATCGCCTCGCCTACCAATCCCCCCCGCGGCGTTTTCGCCCCCCAAATTTTAAACCCATCCCTTTTCGCAGAACAAACCATTTCGGGTTCTTTATTCTTCGTTTTTCCAAGGGATTGCTTATTTATTTTGACAAGCGGGTTTTCCCGAGCAAAAAAAAATAAATGTCCTTAGAAAAAGTGTTTTTAAAATCGCCCAAAATTTTTCATGCACAAATCATGAAAAAATATTAAGGGGTTTGCTACTCGAGGCGAGTAATTTGCCCTTAAATTTCTATTTAGAACTTCCATCGAAAAGCCAAAGTCATCCATATAAATTTGTAGAAACAAAAGAAGAACCCATTTTTTTTTGGGATTCAAAACGGTTCATCAAAGTTTTTTTCGGGGAATTTAAATTTTTTAAAAAAAATTAGTCGCGGAAACCAAAACAAAAGTAAAACCAACCTTTGATTAAAAATGCCAGCGCCACGGGATTTCTCGAGTTTCAATCATTGGGAAAGGTGCCACCCCCTTCTTATTTTCCTTTTTCCTTAAAAAGGGTTGTTATTTTTCTAACTCCATTTTTCCCTTTCCCCAAACTTGTTTTTTAAAATTGTCGGTTCCCCCCCTGTTTACCCTTCTATTTTTTTTTAAAATATAATTTTTATTATCTTATTATTATTATTTTTTACAATTATTAAATTTTTTTTTTTAATTATTATTATTATTTTTATTATAAATTTTTATTAAAATTTTATTTTTTATATTTATCTTACTATTTTTATTTAATATCATTTTTTTAAAAAATTAACAAAAAATTTTAAATTTTCCTGAAAAGCTTAGGGTTTTTAAAAAGCATGCCCGGCGCTTACCCAAAATAATTTTTTAAAAACTTTGTCTATCGTAAGACTGTAACTTGATAAAAGTTTCAAATTTTTTTAAAATTTTTATTAACATGTGTGAGGGAGTCCTTCCAGTAACACCATGGTCAGTTGTTCTATAAGACAACAAAAACTTGCTAATACAAGATACAACATTAGCAGAATTTGCACCCCGGCATTTCATGTCATGTTTGAACGTTTGTACAAAGCGTTCAGCCTCGCCATTCGTACTCAGATGGTACGGGGCTGATCTGGTATGGTAAATTCCATTTATGTTCAAAAAATCTGAAAACTCACTTGAACAGAGCTGGGGTCCATTATCTGTCACAATCCGAGTTGGAAGACCATGTGTGGCAAAGATTGGCATTAGTGCAGTAATTGTAGCTTGGGTGGTAGTGGACTGCATTGGTATAACTTCTGGCCACTTGCTGAAAGAACATAAGAACATAAGAACATAAGAAAATAAGGAAGCTACAAGAGGCAGCGAGGCCTACACGTGGTAGTTCCTGTCACCTAACACTACCTACATCCGCCTTTCATCCCCATCCATGAACCTATCCAGCCCCTCTTTAAAGCTCCCTAATGACTCAGCACTAACTACCTGTCTACTGAGACCATTCCATTCATTCACCACCCTATTTGTGAACCAATTTTTTCCTATTTCCTTTCTAAATCTACGCTTTTCCAACTTGAATCCGTTACTTCTTGTTCTACCATGGTGAAAAGTCGTAAGAACTTTTCCTACCTCTCCTTTATTAAATCCCTTTATCCACTTAAAAACTTTTATCAGATCGCCCCTTACTCTGCGTCTCTCGAGTGAGTGTAACTTTAATAACTTCAATCTCTTCTCATAACTAAAGTTACGCATCCCTTGTATCATTTTGGTCATTCTTCTCTGCACTGTTTCTAACATCTATTAGCAGAGTTTTTTCTACCAACATTCATAACGCTGCACTTATCAATATTAAATTCCATCTGCCATCTGACTGCCCACTCATTAAGTTTATCTAAGTCTCCCTACAATATGTTTACATCAGACTGTGATCCAATAATCCTACCTACCTTAGTATCATCAGCAAACTTGCTGATATCACTGCTAATCCCACTATCCAAGTCGTTGATGTAAATCAAAAATAGTAATGGACCCAAAACAGACCCTTGTGGAACTCCACTCCTTACCAGCACCCATTCAGATTTAGAACCATTAATTGTAACCCTTTGTTGCCAATTACTTAGCCAAGCTCTGATCCAACGAAGAACCTTCCCATCTATTCCATGAGCCTTAACCTTATTTAAGAGTCTCTCGTGTGGTACTTTGTCAAATGCCTTACTAAAGTCCAGATATATTATATCATAATCCTTATTATTATTTGCCGTCTCATAAACTTTCCTATAAAAACTCAATAAATTGGTGAGACATGACCTAACCTTGGTGAATCCATGTTGTGAATATATAAGTAAATAAGCCGAAGTTGGCGGTGACTGACTATGCAGGTAATAGGCCTCGATTCAGTCTCACAGTGCAATCGCTGGTTTGACACATAATCATACCTCATGATTCTGCGAAGACACTTATTACCAAATGCATCGATTCGTCTCTTCAAGTCGCTATTTAGTGTCCATGTCTCACGACCATAGAGTAAGACAGGGATCACAAGCGACTTGAAGAGCCGGATCTTTGTCCTCCTGCACAGGTACCGACAACGCCAAATACTCGCGCTGAGTGATTCCATAACACCGTGGGCTGTGCCAATCCACCGTAAGACTTCTTGACGTGACCCTCCGTCATTATGGACTACGCTACCGAGGTATGTAAAACTTTCCAAGATCTCAATGTTCTCGCCGCACGCATGAACAGACTGTACTGTTTCATCTAGTAAGCCTCCAAACACCTGGACCTTGGTCTTAATCCAGGATACCTCAAGTCCCAAAGGCTTTGCCCCCTCGTGCAGCGCCTCGAAAGCCATCACCAGGACCTCCAGCGACTCAGCAAAGATTACTGCATCATCTGCAAAAACAAGATCAGTGATCTTGGTGTTGCCGAGGGATGCTCCACAATCACTTTGATCTACAACTTTGCTCAATACCCAGTCCATACAAATGTTGAAAAGGACGCACCCTTGCCTCACTCCTGAATTCACAGGAAAGAAGCTGGAAACACCTCCCCCACACTTCACAGCACTCTCAGTCCCAGAATACAGACCAGTCATCAAACCAATAGTCCTTGCAGGAATCCTGCGAAGTCGCAGAAGATCCCAGAGTGACTCACGATGCACTGAGTCAAACGCCTTCTTGAGATCAACATAGGCTGCAAGCATCCCCTGTCGAAACTCACGTCGGCGTTCCACCAGGACACAAAGCGCTAGGATACGGTCCGTTGTTGATTTACCAGGCGTGAACCCAGACTGCTGAGGTCTCTGATGCTTCAGCAGATGACTGCGGATCCGTGTCAGCAATAGATGGGCAAGGACCTTGCCTGGCACGCTGAGCAGTGTAATACCGCGGTAATTGCTGCAGTCCTAATGGTCCCCTTTCCCTTTCCAGATAGGGACGACCAGCCCCCTTTTCCAGTCGCTCCGATCTGAGACCTGGCTACGGCCCGTAACTAACCCTTGAAGTAATTGTGATAGGACTGGGTCTTGTTTGGTTGCCTGTTCAATTGCTCTTGCTGTAACGGGTAGGCCATAACTTTCTATCAACAGTACGTTTTTCTCATTGTGGTCTGGAGCAGAGTCTATGGTCCCCGAAAGCCTTCACTGTCTTTTCTCCTCCTACATCTAACAAACTGTGGCCACCTCCCTCTATGACTACCAGGTCCTCCGGCTCCATCTCGCTTAGGTGTTGTCTCACCTTTTCGCGGATGGTCCTGATGTTAGCTCCTGGCAAATATTTATCCTCTATCCTATAGTACTCGCTCCTCAGACTCTGTATCTCTTTACCGAGCCTTCTTAGGATACTGTCCCCAAACAACCATATCCTTCTTTCCCACTTACCGGATCTCTTCAGACGTAGTCACTTGCCCCCGGTGACCATCTTCCATGACCACCGGCCGACTCCCATCCAGGGTGTCGTTGTCGCCTGGGCTCGCAGGTCTGTCCTCCTCTCCCTTGCTCTGGCTCCTTGGTCCCCGGTGGCCGCCGTTGTCGTCCTCCTCAGCGGTTGGGGACTCTGCTCCCTTGCAGACTGGTCTGGTCTCCTTGTATTGGGTCCTCGGTTCCCGGTGGCCGCCGTAGTCGTCCTCCTCAGCGGTTGGGGACTCTGCTCCATTGCAGGCTGGTCTGGCCTCCTTGCGCTGGGTCCTCTTTCCCTAATGGCCGCCGTTGTCGTCCTCCTCTGCGGCTGGGGACTCCGCTCCTCTGCTAACTGTTCTGGCCTCCTATCCCTGATGTCAGCTCCTCTTTCCCCTATACAGACAGTGTCTCCTCCTCTGCGTTGGGGGCTCGTCCCCTTCGTGAGCTGTCTGGGCCTCCATTCCTTGGGCCTGGGTCCCTGTTTACACCAGCGGGTTGTTGTCTCCCCCCTCTGTGGCTGCGGGCTCGGCTCCCTCGTGGCTCCTCCGACCTCACTTCCTCTGTTGCCACAGCTTCCTCGGTCGCCCCATCTCGTCCACCAACATGTTCTCTAATTCCTGCTGCGTGTCTGGTTCTTGTCTATCGTAGGTATGATCTTCACTCATCCCTACTTCCTGCTGTGTGGTAGTGGTCTGTACCGCTGACCCACCCACTGCACCCTCTAGGATCAGTGCTTCGCCCTCCATTTCCTCTTCCTCTTCACTTCCTACTTCGTCCCTTCTTCCTCCTCCTTCCTTCTTCCAGAAGTCTCTTGTCTTCTTCAGGCATCTGTCCTTGCATAGAAACACTAGGTTTGGGCACTTCAGCGTCTTCATGTTCAATGGCTCTTTTAGGCCTACACATACCGTGTGAAACCATGTGTCGCACATCTCACAGGCCACTGACTTGACTCTCCCCTTCACCTCCTTCCTACACTCTCCACAGAAGCTCTTAAACAACATCTTACCGCTAGCTTCACCCAGGCTTCAGAAAATCGTTGTTAGTTGGATGAGTGTAAACACGCCTGCTGGTCCTTGTGAGTCCACCACCAAACACCTCCTTCTCCTTCAGCGTCCAGAACGAGAGTGGTGGATCTTGATTTTGATCTTGAGTCACCCAGCTGATGCTGTCGGTGAAGCCTTTGGTCCGGCGTTCTCCCACACATGTAGTATTCTGTTGGGAGAGAAGCAAAAGGGGGAAGCAAAACTAGGGGTTTCATTTTCCCCTCATTCCTCTCCCAGTACCACACCCACACGGGGTCCCCCATCACTGAGGGGCCCCCCTGCCTCTCATGCTCTCTCCTACGTGCTCTCCAATAATTCTCCATGAATTCTTTTACACTCTCAATCACACGACTGTCAATCCTCCACTCAGCACACAACCCCAGCAGGTAGGTACTCCATCTCCACACTCCTGTCTCTCATCTCTCTCCATTCTTCCACTCCGTCCTCTCCTACCACTAACTCCAACATCTTTGTTCTAGCATACTCATACCGTTCACATTCCAGCATCAAGTGCTCCACGGTTTCATCCACTCCTGTCACACACATCACACACACCTTGCTACCACCATTCTTCCATCTGTACATACGACTATTTACCTCCAGCGACTTTGTCCTGGCTCTGAAGAGTAAATCCCCTCCATAGCCACCATCATAGAACCTTTCATTCCGTGGCTGGTCCTTTCTCCTGTACCATTCCATCGTTGATTTCTCACTCATTCCACTCAGCCATTCTTCTTTCCCTTTCTCTTCCACTCTCCTATTTATTTCCTTTTTGCACACAGCCATACTCCCATGTCTCATCACTCCTGTCACAAACATTCCCAGTTCACCTGTCCATTTTTCCACTTTTACTGAGTCTTTCATCCACTTCCCATACATATTCCAGTCCCAAACCTTACTTGCCCACTTGCTGTCATCCATTCGTTGCAGTCTAGCTCTGTACCTCAGTCCTGCCTTTGCTATCCTCTCTCTGAACGTGCTCCATCCCATGTCTCCTCTAATCGCTTCCACTGCCACATACCTATTGGCTCCTAATGTTATTCTGCCTGCTTTGTTCTGTGTTACTTCCAATCTGTCCAACTCCTTCCTAGACCACACCATTGTTTCCAGGCCATACATAATGTTAGGGACAGCCACACCCTTCCATAGTCCTCTCACCACTTCATACTTGTTGGCCCGACATCTTGCCACACTGCCTAGCCTTCCAACCCACTGGTTGGCTCTAGCTATCCTCTCATGTTTAGTTTTCTCACATCCTTATCATACAACCAAATACCAGATACTTGTACTCTTTCGTTCTCTTTATTTCATTCCCACCCACCATCCAAATGCTGTCATCATCAGAGTCATCCCCATTCACCACCAACACCTGGCTCTTCTCCTTACTGAGCCTAACGTTGAAGTCCCTTCCATACTCAGTCACAGCATTCAGCATCTCTTGTAGCTCATTGTGGTTTTCACTAAGGATCACCTCTCATTCATCATCTGCATACATCAGTACACTCAACACTTCATCTCCAATTTCACACCCAGACCTGTACGCTTCACTCTCACTGCCATTCCTCAACATATAATCCAAAAAGTAGAGGAGAAAGGACACAGCCCTGTCTTACTCCTCTCTTACTATTCACCCATCCAGTCTCGAGGTCACCCATACTGAACTTGGCCTGTGTGTTCTCATACATACTGCTTATTATTTTAACAACCTTCTCACTCATGCCAATCATCTCCAATACCTTACATAGTATTCTCCTATCCACTCTGTCATACGCTTTCTCAATATCTAGAAAGGCTAGATATGTCTTTCTTCCCTCCTTCCTTGTTCTCTCAATCACTTCATTCACTACAACATTATTGTCCTCACCTCTTCTGTCTTTTCTGAATCCATTCTGCTCTTCACCCATCACCTTATTTCTTTCCACAACTTCACCTAGTCTTTCATTCAGTACACCACAGAAAATCTTACATACCGTGTCACACACCGCTATTGGCCTGTAATTTTTAATCTCCTTCCTACTCTTGTGTCCTCCCTTATGTATGAGGGTCACTCTACTGTCGTTCCAGGCACCAGGCACCCTTTCCTCTCTCCATATATGTCCAAACAACTCATGCATTCCCTCAATTACTCCCTCACCTCCCTCTTTATAGAATTCATTCGGGATACCGTCCATTCCAGGGGCCTTTCCATTTTTCAGTTTTCTTACATACCCTTCAATCTCATCCATTCTAATTTCTTCATCCATCATTTCCTCTATTTTTCTCCCTAAGGTGACGTTCCCTAAGTCACTATCAGGCTCATTCACACCTCCAATATCTTTCCAGAAGTCTTCTACAGCTCTGACCAATTCCGTTTTCTCTCTTAGTGACCTGCCATTCACCACTAGTTCTTCTACATTTCCTGTATGCTTACTCTCTTCTCCTCTCAAGAACTTATACCATTCCCTACCTCCTTCCTTACCTTTTTCCCTAAGTTCTTTGATCACTTTTCTCTCTTCATTCACTCTTGCCTTCCTCACCAAGCATTTCACCTCCTTTTGCTTACTCTTATACTCTTCCCATGCCCTTTCAGACTCTATTCTTTCAGCTTCACTGTTTGACCTATTCTTTCTCAGACTCCTACACTTCCTATTTGACTGTTTCCTTTCTTTCCTGGCCTTGTCGATCTCATTGTTCCACCAACTCTTTCTTGTCCTGCCATTTGCTCTCTTACTTGTTCTGCCTATGCTCTCTTCTGCCGCTTTGTTAAGCTTCCTTAACAATCTCTCATTCATCTCATCCACACCTCTCTCAGCCCTCAAACCATTCTCTCCCAGCTTCCAGTCCTCATTACTCATCACTTCTCTGAAATAATCCCAGTCTGCATCTCTAAGCTTCCAACGTCCAGATTCCTCTCCTCTTTCACGTTCACTCTTTTTTCCTTCAAACACTCATACTCCATTTGTAATGCCCGGTATTCGGAAGAGATAGGATGGGAATTCCTATCATACAATTCCCGGGTTATGTCCGTAAGAAGGAAAAAAAGGTTTCAATAATCATATGTTTTCTGGGGCAAGTTGTCACCTAGACCCAGCATATGGAGGAATAGGGTATTCCTATCATATTAAGGTCAATTCAATCTTTTCATTTCTCGTGAAAACATTCTTCTTTCTTTCTATCTCGCACTTCTATCTTCCTCCCTTCCCTCACTCCCTCCCCCCCAGACACTCCGGGTACGAGTCCAAATTCGTGGGACATTATTTCGCGGATCACGATAACTAGTAGATTCCAAAACTTTTGATCCTCCCCTCACCCTCCTATCAGATCAAGGAAACACTCTTAGATTCTTAATGTCCTTCAAAATAGTCACCATAGTGAAAGATACGTTCATACATGAGTGGTTAGTCTGGTATTTCGCTAATTGAAGTCGACCAAATTTCTATCCCGTCTACAATACCTCGTCGCTCTGAAACACATGTTCGAAGGCTACCACGAAGGGAGGATATCTTTCCCTGGGTATTAGTGTAAAAATATTAAATTCTTCTATATCAAAGTTAAAGAACTGTATTATAGGCAGCCATTTTCATATGTATACTTGTTCATTAGTTGATTAGAGTCATTCATGGTCTGATAATCCCTTCATTAGAGACCGGTCCTAAGGATCCGAACATTCCCCTTTTCCGCTACTAAGCCCAACCTCGCCTTAGTCACCCCGAGGGAGCCAGTCGTCTCTCCACTCCTCTCCAGGTAAGACCTCGTACCTCGCTCCTATTCCCCCCCCCTTCCTTGTTATATTATATCTATCTATATATCTATATATATAGGTAGAGTTGGTTAGTTTTCATTAACGCATAGGAGGCCTGGCCTGTCCTTATAAGTGTTATTAACGGAGTCGTCTCTCCACTCCTCTCCAGACTCAGACGGACGTTCTCAGTCTGACGAAAAACCCCTCACATGGTTTTTAAGTGAAACGCAAACAACATTCTTACTCTTATATTCCCCCCTTATATTCTCCATGTATACCTATAAGTATTCAGCGGTATGTACATACGTAAATGATAATTCATATAGGATTCAGTGAGGGAGGTTATGCTCTCAAGAGCTTTCCTGTGGCAGATGGAGAGCTTCCTGTATCAGATTGGAGAGCTTTCCTGTGTCAGATTGTAGAGTTTTCTTGGTCAGATTGGAGAGCTTTCCTGTGCCGGGTTAGAGAGCTTTCCTGTGTCGGATTAGAGCTTATATGTGTGTCTGAAATCTCAAACAAGAGAATAATATTTCATGATGAATAAATAGGATGATGTTTCAAATATAGTTCTTGTGTTATTTAGTAAAACCCTCAGGTGATTATTTGTGTTAGGACAATACTTACCCCACACTTCCAAAAAGAGTCAGCCTACTCGGATTCTAAGTATCAACCGACTTTCTCAGGAAAAAAATACC
>JACEEZ010023055.1:0-19142 GCA_016584305.1 Chionoecetes opilio
GCGTCAGGGCTCTAAAGGGGGTCTGGGGCGCTGAAAAAGGGCCCTCCAGTCCCTCCTCCTCGAAAAGCCTCCCGGGGGGCAGCGGTTTCCCCAAGCGCCAAAGGCCCCCCTGCTCGGCCTCCTCCCTCTGAGTGCTACGGCAGCCCCGTGCGCGACCTGTAATTTTTTTTATTTTGTTAAAAGAGGTATAAAATCGCATCCATTTTAATAATAAAGGGGGCAAAGTTGATATGGCAAAGTATCAAAACTTTTTTTTTTCCCCTAGTAAATAGGGAACACCCTAATACATTACATAAGCTTCGCCTTATCCTCATCCTGTTGCCCACACCACACCACCCCACACACACACCACCACCACCACACAACCCCACACACACCACACACCACACACACACACCCCACACACACACTCCCTGGATACCACAACTCCCCTCCTAAATCACACAAGGAAGGCACCGGGAACTACTCCGGGGATCTCGCCGGTGTTCTCGACTCAAACTGATGAAGCCCCCGGGCAAATCGAGGGCTTTATAACCCTTTTTTTCTTTTGTTAGTCAGCCCCATTGTATATGCTAAAGCTTTACTACTCTCTGGGGGAAACATGCATAACACCATTTTTTTTGCCTTTAAGTAATAATTTGACCCAGTCAACTTAGCCCCGGGGAACTCCTAAAGTCAACTCCCTTTTTATTATTGCTTTACTACCTGGGGTAAAAACTTATCTTAGTATTTTTTTTTGTGTTTTTCTCTGGGGTTAATTTTTTGTTTATGTACTATTTCATTTAGATTTTTAAAGATTTTTTTTAGTCATCCTGTGTGTCTTAAAAAGCAAGATCATTTACCCCTTGCTAAAAGGTGATTTATTAGATTTTAAAATTTTTTATTGTTATCTATTTCTTTCCATCCCTTTTTTATGGTTTCGGGGCGTTTCATCTCGCTACTCATTCCTTGACAACTCACTGTCTCGTTTCGAAACCATTTTGGGGGGGCCTGTCCGGATTGTAATAACCTTTACGGTTGTTATTTCTTATCTCACTTCGTGTATTCATTTTTTTCTGTTTTCCCCCGGTTTTTTTTTTGTTGTGAGGTTCACTGTGTCTATGTTGGGGGGTTATTATTTTTAACGTGTGCTACTGATTGAGGTGTGGATCTGTGAAAAAACTCACTCACAAAGGCCGGTTAGGGGCTTTTTTGTTCGTCACCTGTTTAAAATTACTTATTGCTCTTTTTGTATTTTTTCCAAGTGGCATTTCCTCCCCGCTAACATCGACTCATTTTTTCTACGAACCACGATTTCAAATCTATTAACTCACTCGATTATTACTTACCAGTTCAAAACTCAAACATTTGAGTACTTATCCCAATCTTGTGTGCGTTTTGGTACTGCTTCCTGGTACTTCTCCACGGCTCGTTATATCCTTCAAAGTGATAATTCCAGGGTCATTCCCATAAAATCTCATGTCAGGGTATTCTTAAATGCTCGATGAATTTCCTAAAATACCCCCTTGGAAACTCTCTTCAAACCCTTTGTGGTTCTTAATTTGTTTTAACATTAATCATGGGTTTATGCGGAAGATTTTTGTCGTAATCCCTCTGCTAAAAAACTTAAAGCTGCAAGAGTTACAAAAGATAAACTAAAGTATTTGCCGCTAATTTTAGCATCCTTCACTCATGAAAAAAAAAGGAACACTTAAATGACCTAATTTAACTCTCTGGGTGGGGAACCAAAAACTGACCCTCATTCAAAAACCCCACTTCAAAATTCTTCAGACAATACTTCTCCTAGAAGTGGAGAAAGTAAAATCGGCTTAAAAATAAAGTTAGACTATAAAAAAGGCGAAAAAGGGGAAAGAAAAGAAAAAGAGCGTAAAGAAAAAAAAAAGAGCGTGAAAGAGCAAAAAAAACGTGAAGAAACATCATTTTAAAAAAGTCCCTCTCTGCAGAATAAGGTCCGCCCTCAAACTCCAAATAAATTAAATTTAAACAAAAATTTTGCCTCTTTTACCCTCATTCCGATTACGATCCTAAAGCTTTCTTTAGAATTGAACCTCTGCCCCCATTTTCGGGTACCTAAAGGATTGGACCGGGCTGTCAACCCAAAAATTTAAATGGAAAGGCTTTATCTGTTCTAGACATGTGCAGGTAATCCCATTATGATGTAGTTAAAGATGCTATACTTCAGCTTCCGGGTCACCACAGAAGATACCGACAAAATTTCCCGCAACATGAAAAAAATACTGGTAAAAACTTACCTAAATTTGCCTCGAGAAATTCAGAGCCCTTAAAAAACTGGCTAAAGTCTCTCAGTCCCACTTATGACGATCGGGAAAATCTCGTAGCACTGGGGAATTTAAACGAAAAATACCCCCTTAAAATCATTTTGCCATTAAGCAAGGATGGACAACCTACTAAAAAGCTGCTAAAATAGCAATGTCTTTTCCCTTAGTAATCCCCCTGTATCCTCGGGAGAGAAGAGGCTCACCATTGTAATTCGGGTGCAAGTTATAAAAGGAGGGTAAGTCTGTAGATAGTGGTTCCAAGCCAAGTGGTTCTGCTATTTCTGTAAGAAACGGGCCACCTCATAAAGAACTCCCCTGCCCCTGGGTGAAAGTAGCAAAAAGGGCACTTTTTTCTAAACCGTTGCTTGGGTGAACAAAATAATTCCCCTCCCTTTGTTACTGTCCTTTCAAACCCCTTCAGGCCCAAAAGGGTACTGTCCCCCGACTCTGACTCTGAGGAGCGCCCCTCCAGATTATCGGGAACTCTTCTCCCCAAATAAATCCTTTTAAAATCTGCACTTCCGGAGAGAACGAAGAAACGGGGGAGAAGGGTACCCAAGGTTTTTCACCAGACTTTCCCCTACCTCGGGCTAGGGTTCCCTTATTGTCCGTTTTTAAAGGGGAGTAGTACCATTGCGGGCAGTGAGGACAAGTCTTTCCCTTCCTCATACTAACTTCCTTTTAGCAAACGATCTGGCTGGTGATTTAGTCATTCCCCCCTTTGTCACTAAAAACTCCCCATTACCTAAAACCCCCCAAGCTCCATGGAAAAGGAGCACCAAATTTTTTTTCCTAACTGTGCCGTTACCCGTGCCGTCCGAAAAACTGCTCAAATCCCCCTCACCCTTGTCAACTACCACTCCCATCGCCAAACGAAAGTCTTGGCAAGGTATTCTCTGGAAACTATTTTCTGGGGCTCACGGACGATGCTACTCTGCCCTCGGTCCCATGCCAGAACCTTTCCTAAAGACAATCACTCTTTCCCCCTTTTTTCTTTTACCAGGACAAAGTTCTTATGGGCTATTCAAACTGCAAAAACTTTCTATGAGCCACTTGGGGCTAAGTTCCCAATTGTTTTCCCAAAACACTTGAGAGAGCCAATCATGGAGATCGTCAGGGAGAACCCGGTCACTGGGAATTAAGAAACTTGTGAAAAAAACTCAATGTTTTTACGGGCCAGGATTAAAAAAAAAATTTTAAATGAAAAATTCTGTCACATTTTCCCAATTTTGGGGAAAACCAAATCAAATTTCCTCATACCCACCAACCTATCCAAATGCCTGAGGAACCTTTTCAAAAGATCATCTTGACATCGTTGGCCCATTGCCCAAAAATAGGGGAGGGGAACCATACATCCTCACTATTATGTGTCCAACCACCCATACCCTGAGGGTTTCCCACTTAAAAAAATTACAGCCAAAACAATTGGTCAAAACTCACTCAACTTTCAACCTTTGGCAACCTAGGGGGGGAAAATTCAAAGTGACCGCGGCCAAATTTCACGAGCGGTCTCTTTGCAGCAGTTCTGGCAAGCTTGGAATCACACGCTCTATCTACGCATACCATCCTCAAAACACAAAGGGGCTTTGGAGGATGTCACCAACCCTTAAGGCACTTCTCCGCAAGTTTTGTCATAAAAAGGGCCCAAAAATGGGACGAAACCTTACCTTTCTCCCCATTCGCCATACGGGGGACCCCCAAAAGAGTCCCTTGGGGTTGCCCCTTTGACTATTGCTTGGGGGAGTTAGGGGGCCACTTAAAGGGAATCAAAAACAATTGCTAACAAAACTACCAGTAAACTTGTCACTATCATCCCAAAACATTGGAACTTAAGAATCTCTGCCAAGTCCCCTCATTTGCTCGAAGCAAACTCAAAAAACTCAAGGGGGAATGAAAAAAAACTTTGATGTAAAATAAAGTAAGAAAATTTAATGAAGGGGACCAAGTCCTTGCTTTCATTCCAGTCTTTGGTTCACCTTTACAAGCTAAAAACCCGGGGCCTTATAACATCAGTAAGAAAGGGCATGACAAAACTATATCTAAACACTCCCCCACCGCCCTAAAGCCTCAGCTATTCCATTAAACTACTGAAATTATACAAGAGTAACCAAACCCCTTTCACCTGATCAAATAAAAAACCTGATTCAAATACAAAGCCGTTTGCACCATTTCGTACCTGAAATACCCCCACCCTTTTAAAAGGGACGATTGTGAAAAAAAACAACCCTACTTGGAATCTCAGAGTTACCTAACCACCTATCTTCCTCTCACAGAGAGACATAACCACCATTTTTAAACCAAAAGATTCCCTTTGGGGATCACCTAATTAGTAACAGACCTCCCCCTGTCGAGCTTCCCCAGGAACCTCTCCTCTTTTCAACCACCCCCCGACACATCCGGAAATGTGACCGGATGAGGCAAAAGTGGATTTTTTACTCCACAGGGGCTAGCTATTCCCCGCCAGTCTCCGTGGGCGTCACCATGTCTTCCTCGTCCCCAAAAAGGGTGGACAAATGCGCCTCTGCACGGGCTACCGCAAGTAAACGCTGTGACTGTTCCCGGCGCCCCACCCCCACCCAAAAATAATGATCTCTCGACAAGTTGGGCAGACTAAATTTTAAACAAAAAATTTATTACTGAAGGGATACTACCAAAAAACCCCTTACGGGAAAAAGGCCCACCCAAAATGCCTTCTCACACCTTTGGTTTTTTTCCAATACAGAGTCTGCCTTTTGGGATGAGGAAAGCCCTTCTACCCCCAAAGGGCAATGGCTAACTTATTACGGATCTGGCTGAGTTTTTTGTAACTTAACGACATTCTGATTTTACAGAGCATTGGAGCACACCTTCTCCAAAATCCGGGGAAATGTTGCCGGGTCAGGGAGCACAACTACCATCAAAACTGGGCCAAACCCCTTCACCGACCACGGGGACTACCTGGGGCCGAGGTGGGAAAAGGGCCCAAGTACGACCCAAAATGGCCAAAATCTCCGCCATCTTGAGTAACCCCCCCCTCTACTCGGAAGGGGCCCCACGGCGCTTTCTGGGTATGGGAGGGTTCTACCCGGGGATTCTTCCCAACTTCGCGGCCGTAAACGTCCCTCTCACCCGGGGGCCCCTATGGGGCTTGACCTACAACTGGACGGACTCTGCCAAGCCGCCTTCAACCAAATTTTAAAGGGCTTCCTGTCCCGGGGCCCTGCTCATCGCTCCCGACTTCCCAAACCCTTTGCTTGCAAAAAGGCCACACACCGCTTTGGAGCTGACTCTTACAAAAGGTGGAGGGCAAATTTTTCCCCCCTTGGCATACCCACTCCAGCAAGTTCAAAATCCACCAAACCGTACGCACCATCGGGGAAAAACTCCCGGCAATCGTCTCAGCGGGACAAAAATTTCAGTGTTATCTCCACCAAGCCAAAATCCTTTAAAAGTCTACACTGTCCAACCCTCTGTCCTTCCTAAAACGTGCAAAATTTACCAAAACGCCCTTTTCCGATGGTCTCTCCCTTTCCCCAACCTTAAACCGCCATCATCCAATCAAGGGGCCCGACAAAATCATTGAACGCTCTCTCTCGCACCCAGAGGCCACCTTGACCATTCAACTCCTCGACTCCACTTCTTCCCCTGGCGTCGTCTTTTGGGGGGGGGGTATCATAACTTCGCCCTTTTCCTCATCCTTGGGGACACCACACAACACACACCCACACACACCACCACACAAAACACACACCACCACACACCACACACCACACACACACACACACACCCACACACCACACACAACAACACACTGCCTGGATCCACTAAATACCCTTCCTCAATCAAAAGAAGGAAGGCACCGGGAAATACTCCGGGTCTCGCCGGGGTGTCCGACTCAAACGAGTGAAGCAGCCCCGGGAAATACGAGGGGTTTATAAACCTCGTTTTCTTTGTTGTCATCATCTGTTATACTGAAGCGTACTATCTTCGGGGAACATAGCAGTAAAACCCTTCTTGTGCCTTTTTAATACCCATCAAATTTGCACCGGGAATCTACCAATCAAATCACCTTTTTTTATTGCTTTACTACCCGGGGGTGAAACTTATCTTGTATTCTTTTTTTTTTTTTTCTCTAGGGTTATTTTCTTTGTGTATTGTACATATTGGTCATTTAGATTATATAAGCATTTTTATTCTTTTAGTCCAATCTTGTTTGTGCTTCACAGCAATATCATCTTACGCCTTGCTACAAGGTGATTTATTTGATATAGTAATTGTTATTGTTATCTCTACTTCTTTCCATCACCTTTTGTTATGGTTTTCGGCGTTTTCAGTCTCGCTACTCATTCCTCTAGACAACCTCACTGTCCCTCGCTCGGACAAGATATATATACAGCGCGCCAAAGTATTGTTCGCGACACATAACACAGCGCTTCCATACGGGAATTCGGAATGTCTCTATGGCAGCCTACTGACTTCCGAGAGAGATATCTTACATATGGCAACTTGTTTTAAGGCCGGGCAGTCCATCAGACCGTTGAGAATGGTTCAGATGCCACGGACTTGTTCATTTAGACGATGCCAGTTTAAAAAGTAATCGCCTTCCTTCCCGCGAGTATTTGAAACAGACGGAGCGACATTGGTATAACTATCATTAGTTTCATATGAGTGGCAAGACAGACCTAACAAAGCAGCAATTAAAGTTATGTATCTCTTACAACAACAAGGCAAGAGGCCAGTGGAAGAAATTATCAAGGATTATGGAATGTTACGAGGAGATGTGTGCTATAAGTGGGAGGAAAGTTTCACGGTGGGCTTGCACCTCGCGACAGCCGCGAACACCAACATATAGCCCCTTATAGCCCTCAACATTCTGCATTGTAGACATTAACGCCCGTGGCAAGGGCGAGATGTAAAACATCAGCAAGCACCCTAAATGTCATGAAGCGTGTCAAGTGATGCCCATCCTCAATTAGAGCAAGAAAAATATTGCGATTGACTTTTACATCCTCGCCCTGGCCACTTATGGTGTCGCGGCTGTCGCGACGGTGCAAGCAACCCTCGTGAAACTTTCCTCCCACTTATGCCACATCTCCTCGTAACATTCCTACAATCCTGATATTCTTCCCTGGGCCTCTCTGCCAGATACATACTACAGTAGAGATTACACTAACTTTAGAATTTCGCTGCTTTGGTTAGGTCTTTCTTGCACTCCATTATGAAAATAATTATAGTTATACCAATGCGACCCTGTTCAAATTACTCGCGGGAAGGAAGGCGATACTTTGTTAAAATGCATCGTCTATAATTGACAAGTCATCTGAACATTCCCTCACGGTCTGATGGCTGCCCGTGCCCTTAAACAAGCTGCCATATGTAAGATATCCTCTCGGAAGTTCAGTAGGCTGCATAGAGTAACATTTTCTAAATTTCCGTGTGGAAGCGCTGTGTTTTATGATGTCGCGAACAATACTTTGGCGCGCTGTGTAATATATACGTAGATTTTGATGAATATCGGGCGGAGGTATGGTGCGCCTCTTACTGATTGCCCCCCCCCCCCCCCTAGTTAATCATTGGTTATCATTATTCTTATTGTTTTTATTACTTTGTATTATTACATATATCATTATCATTATTGTTATTTATTTATCATTATTATAATACTCATTAATATCATTTTATCATTATTATTATTTTTATTATTATCATGATTATTACATTGTTGGTTGTGCATGCGAGATTGCAAATCATCCATTCCTAGTTACTAGTTTCCAACCACAGTGATTAAATTTTATAGCCAAGATAATAGGAGCAGTCAACAACTCCGTTCATTCTGGTACAAACTCGTACGCGGGACCAAACTTGTGTCACCAGGCGGAAGCCAGTTTTATGTACAAAGTTGCCTAGTCCTACATTATCTTTATATATAGTTACGACAGCTAACATCCAGGCAGTTACTGTCAAGTACTCTATTTTATATGTATTTAGGTTTACACAATATGGATTTTTTTTTCCTACCATTAATTGACACAATATCTATAATAATATGAGCGAAAGTGGTGTGTGTGTGTCCGCGATAGGTTGCCACCCCAGTGCCTCATCCCTCATATGGCCCAGTTTTGGAACTGGGTCGACCAGGGGCACATTCTAAGCCCGACGTGTGAGATGATCCGATCACTTTTTTATTTTTTTAGTAGCCTATTAGCGAGAATTGTGAGAAAAAAGTGTGTTTTCGAGAATTGAGGAAACCTTGATGTGAGGTGATGGTTTATGGGTGAGTGAATGGGTGGGGTGATGGATAATGGGTGTGGGGTTGATGGTTTGAAAGTGAAATGGGTGGGTGTTGGGGGAAAATTTGTTTTGGGGTTGGGGTGATGGTGATGGGTGAGGGGAATAGTGGGGGGTTATGGGTTAATAGGTGAGTGATGGGTGTGTGTGATGAGTAATGTGGTGAGTGAATGGGTGTGTGGTGATGTTAATGAAGTGATTGAATGGTGGGGGGTGATGGGTAATGGGTGATTGATGGGTGGGGGAAATACATATATTTCTACATCCATGATTTCAGGAAGTTAGAAGGGGCTATCTGAGAGTCTGTGTTTGGGGGCCTAGGCCCACCAAACACAGGTGGTGGGCCGAAGGCCCACCAATAGCTCTCCGCAGGAGCTAGCCAAAAGTCCGCCCGGAGGGCGGCTTTGCGGCTAGTATAACATAATTTCTTGTTGGGAAAAAACACACACAAAAAAAATCCACTGCCGTTTACTTAAGTGGACTGATCGCAAGGGTACTCCGTAGTGTAGTGGTTAGCACGCTCGCGCACACCGAGAAGTCCTGGTCGATCGCCCGGCCGGAGCGAAGACGATGGGTGGTCCTTTCTTAAAAACCCAGCCCCTGTCCCACCCAGCAGTGAATGGTAACCGGTTTTTAGCCGGGGGTTTGTGACCCCCCTCCCGGGGTGGTGGTTTCGGCCAACACTAACATTACTGCAGCGGTAGGATCACTATGGCTCTGCGGATTATCCTCCAAACAAACAACAAACAAACAAACAAATAAACAAATAAGAATGTATGTAGAAAAAATTGTAATGTCTACAGCAAGTGAAACCAAGGCAGAATAAATGAACAATACTGTATCGTATTAATTGTCTCGAAATCATGCAATGAAACCCCTCTCACCCCGCACCCCGGTTGGCCCTGCCAAGTTTTGGCACAACACGACGATAATTATAGTACATGTAACAAAAAATTTACCATCCGATTACCTAGCTCCTTATGATAGTCTGAAAGCCTCTCTCACATTTGAAAGGCAACTTTTCTTGGCCTGGTCCACCCTCCCTCCTGTTCAGCAATTATAAGAGAACTTGTATATTGTCTATTGGTGGCGGTTACGTGGGTCACATACTTTCCAGCCTCTATCGCAGCGTGTCTTCAACTTTTTTCATCGCGAACCCGGTTTTGATTTTATTGCATTACATTCACGACCCTTTTGTACGTCGTTTCCTGCTTTCTCTCTTCGATGTGATTTTTTTTTACAATTCATACATACATACAAAGATTACTCTATAACTGGACTTGCTACTCGTGCCCGCGCCAACGCCGCCATGGACCATTGGGAGGCCCCAGTTTTGCGATTCCTCCATTTTTTGAACATCACCCCTATTTCCCTTCCTAAGGTTTATCAGTATATATGATATACGTTTATCTTCGTAAATGTTTGTTCTATAATTATTATCAAATAAAAAACAGTAAATACACTAAAGAAAATGCCATTATGAGAGAGTGAGAAATATTCATGACCTCACTATATATTTAACTCTCGCATTTATATTTTGCGAAAAAACATTTTAGATGAAACCTATCAATAGAAGCAGATTTTCATTAGCTTTTTCATTGATATATTTCGTTTTCTGTAAATAAATTAGAACCGCATGCATAAAATTAGCGTTTAACTTAAAAAATAACATCATCAATCGGATTCGGCAAGTAAAAAAAGTGTTCCTGAATACAGTAGACTTGTGGCTTATCAGTATACTGATACACTGTTTATCCTTCTTAAATGTTTGTTTCTATAATAATTATCAATTAAAAAACTGTAAAAAACACTAAAGAAATTCTCTTGAATGAGACCTAAGAATATGCATGAACTTATATTCACTAAACTCATCGCTATTTATATTTTGCGGTGAAGACTTTTTCCATGCAACATATCAATAGAAAGCGGACATTTAATTAGCTTTCCATTGGTATATTTCGTTTCTGATAATGGAATTGGAACCGTGCATACATTAGCGTTAACTAATAATTTACATCAGCAATCGGGTAATTATCCCGATAGAATGATATTATTTTTTTTTTTTTTTTTTTAGTTAAGCGCTAATTTATGCATGGTTATGATTCATTTATCGAAAACGAAATATATCAATGAAAGCTAATGAAAATCCGCTTCTATTGATATGTTTCATCTAAAAATGATTTCTCGCAAAATATTAAATGGCGATGAGTTCAAGTGAATTTAAGTTCATGCATATTTTTTCACTCTCTTATAATGGCCTTTCTTTATTGTATTTTACAGTTTTTTATTTGATAATATTATAGAACAAACATTTACAAAGATAACGGTATATCATTATACTGATAAACCATAGGAAGGGAAAAGGGAGTGATGTTCGAAAATGGCAGGAATCGCAAAACTGGCCTCCACTGGAAATAGCCCAAAATGAGTAGCAAGTCCAGTATAGAGTAGTCTTTGATACATACATACATACACACATACATACATATGCATATAGTAAATGTGGATACATAATACATACCACAATTCCCATGCATCTATGGTTTAAAAAAAATTGCATATGTTTCAGTGTGCCAATGTAAATTGTATCTATCAAAAGTATTTAAAAAATATGTAGAAATACTGTGTAAATAATTGTAACTACGTAAAGAGAGAAAATAGTATTGATTGATTGGCAAAAAAACATTATGCGTACAAGTCCTGCCGCCTCCTCTCAGCATTACCTCTCTCTCACCTCTGTCTCTCTCTCTGTCTCCTGTCTCTGTCTCTGTCTCTGTCTCTGTCTCTGCTCTCTCTGCTCTCTCTCTCATCCTCTTCTCCGAGTCTCTCTCGTCTCTCGTCTCTCTCGACTCTCTCCTCTCTCTCTCTTATTAAATGCCTACTGAGCGCAGTTGCGTAGCTAGGGGGGGCGGGCGGGCTGTTTAAATCGCCCCCCGGGCCCAAGAGAGGTTGGCCCCCAAATGCATCACTCAATCAAAAAACTCCTGTGATCCTCTACAAACTTGGCTTAAACTCCTTGGGTTTTGTGTTTTTAATTGATCTGTATCTTTTGAGTACCATCATAGGCTTTTTTTAATATCGGATTAAAACAAGGATTTATGGCATTGAAAGAGTCTCAGAAGTGTCAAAAATGCCACCATAATATGTTTCATTTTCCAAAATTTCCCGAATCCCCCAGCTGTTGCCTCCCCCCCCAAATAAACCCCTGCAACTTTAGGAGGGGGCCCTCCCAGAAAGTAAGCCTCCCCGGGCCTCCAAATGTCTAGCTACGCCCCTACTGAGCGAAAGCGTTGCGACCCAGTAGGTGGGTCCGCGACCCGTACTTTGAAGAATCCTGCTCTAAGTGTGAAGGGATCCGGAAAACACCTCTTTTCCCCTCCACTAAATTCCTCCACAACTCTCCCTCACATTACTTCATCAGCTTCTTCCTTCTTCTAGAGCCTTCTAATTTCCCTTTGGGTTTTTTTTCACAAGGTTGGATTGTAAGAGGGTCTGGTTCCTAGCGCCATCAGTTTATGTTTTGGGTAGCCTGAACACGGCACGACCGCGCGCCTGTAAATTTTTTCTACATTCGCCACTGTCCTTTTTCCGTGTTTACTTGCTGTTGCCATAACATATATTCAGAGGTAGTCAAATGGTAGATTCGGAGCCAGAGAGGGTGACAGCCTGGGTGATGAACGTGTGTGAAGGTTCCAGCGTAAAATGGTTTTGGTGCCGCGGCCAGCGAAGTTGTCGTACTTGATTATAATACTGATATGTTTTTAATTTCTTAATCTGCTTTCAATATAATTCACTGGTAACAGCCAAAAAATCGTCAGGGGTTTTCCCTCAGGTGATTTAGACTGAATTTTAGGTGTTCTGAGTCCGAATATCACATTGATTTGCTCTAATCAGGTCCCTTTTTTGAGATACAGCCATAGGCCGACCTGACGAGCGATACATATGCTAATATCAGGGGTTTTTGATCAATCATAAATTTTTCCTGTGAATAATATATCGAATTACAATGCAGCAGCCACGAAGTAAAGGGAATTCCACATAGCCATCAAATCAATACCTGTCTCACCATTACTCCATTCTAATTTCTAATCTAAAATTCTAATTTCAATTGTCTGACACTCAGTCTGCATCTTCTTTTTTTCTTTTCACAAGTTTTTGTGATGCTTCGGCGCGACGTCATGCAGGAATAATCCATGACGTTTTCTGCTACATCTGCGGGACAATAAACCTGTCAGGGGACAGGAAGAACATCACAGGATTGTGAACTCGCTCGGGCTTACTTAAAGTCAAGCTGGGTGACAAGATAGTCCTGGCACCGCAACACGGTGTGCAAGACTGCGGTGTAATCCTCCGCGGTGGACGAAGGCGCGACAACTTCACTGAAGTTTGGGATTCCGATGTTTGGAGGAGCCGTTTTGAACCATGCAGTCCGGATTGTTTACTTCTGCTCCATCAATACTAATGGCATCAACCGGAAGAATCGGCCACAGCCTCCAGTACCCCCGACCTTCCATCTGACCGCCGTCCACTGGCTCACTGCGACAACTGCAAGAAATTCCTGTATCCAGCGTTCACAGAGCTTCCCCGACAGCGACGACGAGGCCACCAGTACAGACAGCGAGGGATATAACAGAAGAAGAGTATGAAGCACAAATATCCCGCAGCCCTTTTCACAATGTGAGCTTAATGATCGGTTCGGGATCTCAGCTTGTCGAAGACTGACCTCCGAGCTGTTGGCCTCCAGACTCAGAGAGAAAATCTACTTGGTCAAGGACCGCAGTATCACTTCTTTCGTAGAATGCATGAGGCCCTACATGGGCTACTTCTGCCAGGAGGAAGACCTCGTGTACTGCCGAGATGTCGCCGGTCTCTTGTTAAACTCGGGCGCTTCCTCAATACGAATCCGAGAGATTGGCGACTCTTCATTGACAGCTGTAAGCGCTCTTTGAAGTGTGTGCTCCATCCACACCAGAACGGAACCAGTTCGCCTCAATCCCTCTTGCGCACCATAGATCCACAACTCTCAAAGAGAAATATGAACAGTGAAGTACTGCTCGCAAAATCCAATATAAGCAGCACAATGGATCATCTGCGTCGACTTGGGAAGATGGTGAACTTTCTACTTGGGTCAGCATCCGGGTTCACGAAGTTACCCAATGCTTTTTTTATGCATGTGGGATCAGTCGAGACAGAGCCAGCAAACTATGTAAAAGAAAGAGGTGGCCGGCGCGAGAGCAGTTTAGTACCTGGGGAAGAAACCATCATAACGAACCTCTTGTTGACCGGAAAAGATATTGATCCACCGCTACACTTGAAGCTTGGGTTAATGAACCAGTTTCACGCGCGCTCTGGACAAGGATGGGAAGGTGCTTCACTACCTGTGCCGAGCCTTTCCTGACTGACCATTGAGAAGCTAAGGCCGGCATTTTTCGATGGCCCACAGATATGCGGCAGCTCATAAAGGGACACAGAGTTCCAAAACTCCATGAACACGCTAGAGTGCGCCGCGTGGAAACGTTTTGTGCAGGTGGTGACACTTGCCTTGGGAACACGAGTGCATCAAACCACGCCAGACTCGTCAGCAGGCATTGATAGAGGCTTCCAAAACTCGGGTGTTTGATGAGTATTAAGATGCACTTCCTGTTCTCAGCACATGAGAAGTATTCACTGAAAACCTTGGGGCAGATGAGCGCGAGAAGGGGAGAAAGGTTCATCAGACATGCGCCAAATGGAGGAGAGGTACCAGGGGAGGTGGACGCAGGGTCATGAGGGGCGGACTACTGCTGGTCGCTGAAGAGAGACAACCCAGCAGCTGCTCACCCACTGGAATCGGGGAAGAAACGCGATTTATGCCGTGACTCGAACTTTTGTGTCACGAACGCTCAGTCTTATACTAATATTTATGATTAATTAGCTTATCAAATTTGATGGACTAAATAAAACTGAATGAATTTGGTACGCTACGACTTCTTATTCTTGAGGGAAAACGGCAAAAAAAAAATCATCCAGGGTTCTCAGCTGATGATCCGCAGAATTTTTTTTTTTACGAAAATCGATGTTTTTTTAATTTCCTGTAGCTAAAAAACCTGACCTGATTGAGCAAACAAGGTCCTTTTCGGACTCAGAGCATCAAATTATTCTAATTCTCTGGAGAACCTGGACGATTTCAAACATATGTTTTTGTTACCCAGTGTAATTGTCTTGGAAAAAACTTACCAAACATATATCTTTATTTCTGAATTAACTTATTTTTCATTTAATACAGTCAGTATATTTCCGCCTGGTACTTGTAATGGCAGTACGACTGTACAGATTCCCAGATTATCATCGAGTTGTTGACTGCTCCTATTGCCTATGCGTACATATTTGCTTGAGAGAGAGAGAGAGAGAGAGGGGAGAGAGAGAGAGAGAGAGAGAGAGAGAGAGAGAGAGGAGAGAGAGAGAGAGAGAGAGAGAGAGAGAGAAGAGAGAAAAGAGAGAGGAGAGGAGAGAAAAGAGGAAGAGAGGGGAGAGAGAGAGAGAGAGAGAGAGAGAGAGAGAGGAGAGAGAGAGAGAGAGGGAGAGAGGAGAGAGAGAGAGAGAGAGAGATAGAAAAGGGGAGAAAAGAGAGAAGAGAGAGAGAGAGAGGGGAGAGAGAGAGAGAAAAGAGAGAGAGGAGAGAGAGAGAGGGGAAGGAGAGGAGAGAGAGGAGAGAGAGAGAGAGAGAGAGAGAGAGAGATGAGAGAGAGAGAGAGAGAGAGAGAGGAAGAGAGAGAGAGAGAGAAGAGAGAGAGAGAGAGAGAGAGAGAGGGGAAAAGAGAGAGAGAGAGAGAGAGAGAGAGAGAGAGAGAGAGAGGAGAGAGAGAGAGAGAGAGGAGAGAGGAAGGAGAGAGAGAGAGAAAAGAGAGAGAGAGAGAGAGAGAGAGAGAGAGAGAGAGAGAGAGAGAGAGAGAGAGAGAGAGAGAGAATCTATATCGATATCTATGTGTGTGTGTGTATTTATAATATTTATATCTAGTTGTATTTTACAGGACCTGAGCTACACTCGTATGGTCTCGTCTCCATTTTTACATGGTATTTTGGGTTTCCCAACAAGCCGCGGCTGCCCCTTGGGCCAAATATTCAAACAATACGCCGCTGTTATAAACGAACTCAGACAACATTAATTATAAAATAAAAGAATTCATAGATAAAAGTAAACTTAATATATTTTGTGCTGCAATCTGATCTTTCGTAGAGATCCATTTTGTGTTGTCATGAAAAGACCCCCTCCCCACACAATAAGAGCAAGCCCCCTTCCTGACAGCCGCCTTCTTCTTCAATTACCTTTGAAAGATGGATGCGTGGCCCATTCCCATAAAGGCGGTCCACTGTGTTTTTTTTGGGTTTTGTGGTAGTAAAAACCTCCCAACCGTACGTCCCCACTGGGGGGAGTCGACTTCCCCCGCGTCGCGGGCGTAGCCCACCCCAGGGTACTTAAATACCCCCCTTGATATGCGAGAGGCCGTGAGCAAAAATTAACTGTTTTTTCCCCCGCGGAGGGAGTCGGGTAACCACGGGTGGCAGTGTGATGCATAGATACCCCCTAGCGCTGATTAGAATGTTCAAAGGCATAATGGGGGGAAAAATAATAAATAAAATATCAAGTATAGACGCCCAGCCTCGGCCCCCTTTGTTTGGCTCAGTTTTGCGGCGGAAAAAGTACAGCGAGCCACGTTCCAGCCAATTAACTTTTCGGAATTACTCATTAAGGGCTTGTTCTATGCAAAAAAAAAAAAAAATTTGTTATAGACCCAATTGTTTTTGCAGCCTATTACATGTGAATTTCAGCTCAATCCGAAATAATTGGAGAAGTTTACGCATTTACTCATTAAGGGCTTGCTTTAAACGAAAAAAACTTTCGTCCGAAACCCCCATTGATTTTGACGCACTATTGATGTAAATTTTCAGCCAACCCGAAATTTTTAGGAGTAGTTTAAAAACTTTTCGGCGGGGAAAAACTTGGTTCCACGGGTTTTTATGGTAAGCGACAGCGAGCTTGTCGCAGTCAAAAAATACATAATGAATAAAAACCCAAAATAAATATAAAACTCGCAAAAAAATAACATACTAAGAATGCATCATACAACAAACCCCAAATTTTGGCAAACAAAATTTTGACAAAGAAATATGACAAGCAATACATTATAAGTGCGCGAAACCCCAAACTTTCGTAGCAGGGGGAGTCTTAACTAATGGCATGTCGACGTTTGGGTACACCCTGTTCCCTTTTTGGAGGGGGGGACATGGGTGAGGGATCACTCCCCAGGAAGCAGTAAAGTTTTAACGAGGTGGTGGGGACGTTTGACTAATTGGGAGTATTTTTCTGACAGCCGCTGCCAGATGGGGAGGGGGAGAGAGGGCGGCAAGGAGAAAAAGGAGGGGGGAAGGGGCCCAGGGGGGCCACACAATGCCCGGGTCCTGGATTTGATGAAGCTGGGCAGCAACAGTGCTCGGCGCCCCAACCCACCCCCAGGGACAGCTGGACAAAAACCGGGGTCCTGAGTTGATGGAAGCTGGGCTGCAGCAGTGCTCAGCCCCCTCAACGCCCACCAAAAAGACAGTGGACAAAATGACCGGGCCTGGAGTTGATGGAACCGGCAGCAGAGGTGCCGGCCCCTCAACCCCCCCCCACCACAACATGCGGAAAAGACTACCCGTGGGTTGTGTGGTGGACCAGCCTCAAGGTCACACAGGCCGCCCTACGGCACCGCTGTGATGGGGGGAAACTGCGTTATGAATACTGTTTTGGGACTACCCCTAATATCTGATGACGTTTCCTACATTTTTGGCAAAAATTTAGGCATAACTCACACCCGTACATATGTTAAAGGGAAAAACACTGTATTAAAAGCAATGAAGAAAAAGTATGAACGTAGAAAACGAAAAGAACTTATGAATTTTGTTTTTTGCATTGGGAAAAATTAAAAAAAAAAGCAACAAATTAAAGGTTTTGTTGAAAAATATAAGAAAATAGAATGTCTGGATTACAGTTGTCCTCAGGTGCCACTTTGTTTGGGGGTGTGGGGGTTTCCACTGGTATCGACTAACTCAACTTCTTAATTCTTTGGGGGAAAGAAGGGGGGGAGGAGAAGAAAAAACCCCGGGGCTGTCCCCCGGCCTCGGGTAAAAGTTTTATACTTTTTCATGCCGGCCCGGGGGGGGGGGGGAAATTTTTGGGGGTGGGAAAAATAAAAAAAACAAAAAAAAAATTATAATATAAAAAAAATTCTCAATTTAAAAAATATAAAGAAAAGAATAAAAAAAATTTTAAAAAAGATATTTTAAAAAAAAAATTAAAAGAAAAAAAAATTTTAAAAAAAAGGTTTTAAAAAAAAATTGAAGGAAAAAGGGGGGGAAAAAAAAGAAAGGAAATAATAAGAGGAAAAAAAAAAAAAGAATGGAAATATAGTAAATTAAGAAAAAAAAAGAAGAAAAATTTTTTAAAAAAGAAAAATTTAAAATATATATAAAATTTTTATTAAAATTTTTTAAATTTTAATTTTAAAATATATTATAATTAAATTTTTTTTTAAAAAATATTAAAATTTTAAATTTAATTTTAATAAAATATAATATATATAAAATTTTTAAAATTTTTTGTATAAAAAATAGATAGGGGAAAAATTAAAGTAATTTTTAAATTTTGTATAGAAACATTAAATAAAAAGTAATGAAAAATTAAAAAAAAGAATAAAAAAAAAAAAAATGTTTAAATTTTTTTTATATAATTAAATGATATAATAAATTTTTTTAATAAAAAAATAAATATAAAAAATATTTAATAAATTTTTTATAAATATATTTTTTATATATTTAAAATTAAATTTTTTTAATTTATAATATAATATAAATTAAAATATTATATTATATATAATAAAAAAATATATTATATATGTATATGTTTATATTGTTAAATTTTTTTATATAATTTTAAAATATATAAATATTATGTATAGTATATTATTTTTAAAAATTTTTTTAAAATGTATATTTTTGTTATTGTATATTATATATGTATATATTATAATATATGTATATGTATATGTATAATGGGATATATTGATATTTTATATATTTAAAAATTTATTTTTTAAATTTTATATATATATATGTATAATAATTTTAAAAAATTTTTTATATATTATATTATGTATATTTATATTATTAAAAATTATTATATGTAATATATTATTTATATGAAAGGTAAAAGTATTTGGGGGAATATAATATATAAAAATAAAGTATAATAAAAAGTAAATATGGGAAAAAAATTTTTATTAAAATATAAATTTTTTGTATTATTTGGGGATATATATATAATAATATTATTATATGTATTATATTTTTAAAAAATATATATAAGTATATTATATTTTATATTATTTTTATAATTATATGTAAAAAAAAAAAAAAAAAAAAAAAAAAAAAAAAAAAATTCCCAAAAAATTTTAAAATTTAATAACAAAGGAAAAAAATATTTAAAAAAAAAAATTTTTGAAAATAATAAAAAAAAATAATTTTAAAAATTATAAATTTCTTTACCCCTTGTTAAAAAACCCAAACCCCCCAAAAACA
>JACEEZ010023056.1:0-7500 GCA_016584305.1 Chionoecetes opilio
AAAAATCCCCTTTTTTTTTTTTTTAATTTTCGCCGTGACATACCGTTTGGTATTAAAAAACGTTTGAAACAAGAAGAAAAAGAGAAAGAAAAAAATCAGATGAAAACTAAAAAAAACCAAAAAAAAGGAAAAAAAAAAAAAAAAAAATAAGCAAAAGATGGAAGGAGAGAGGAAGTAGAGGGGGAGAAGGGGGGGGAGGAGAGGAGAGGAGAGAGAGGGGGGGGAGTACGAGCAAAGCGACAAAGGGGGGCGGCGGGCAAAGCGAGCGAGCAAAGAGAGAAGATGCCAAGAGAGCGAGGAGAAGAGAGAGGGGAGAGGGGAAGAGGGGAGAGAGAAGGGAGAGAGGAGAGAGAGAGGAGAGAGAGAGAGAGAGAGAGAAAAAGTTTTTTATTAGTGTAGGTAGTGTTAATAAGAAACGGGAAACTACCATTAGGTTCAGGGGGCCCTTTGTAGTTTTTTTTTTCTAAAGTCTAATTGTCATAAGGAGTTTAACCACACCCTCGCATGGCCCAAAGGGGCCCCCCCTGTACTTCTATGTATATGTAGACACGTTATAATCACGTTTTAACCCCTTCCCACCCCAAAACTTTCCATTGCTATATAAAATTGTCTGTTGTTTGCCATAAAAAACTACGACAAGTAACTAAAAATCCAAAAAGTTAGTCGAAAAAAGGGTATAAAAAGGTCATAGCTATAAATTTTGATTATTTCCTAGAAAATCGTTCTAATGGACCCAAATCTATGGAAATTACGTTTTTGGGTCTCAAAAGGGGTTTAAATTTGTAACATGTTTTAATATGTAAACTGAAAAATTGAGGCAAGTTATGCAAGAGAAAAGAGAGAGAGAAGAGAGGAGAGAAGAGAGAGAGAAGAGAAGGGGAAAAGAGAAGAGAGAGAAGAGAGGGGAGGAGGGGAGAGGGGGAGAGAGAAAAAAAAAAAGAAGGGGGTAGAGAAAAAAAAAAAGGGTGGAGGTGTTAGCCGAGAGAGAGAGAGAGAGAGAGAAAAAAAAAAAAGGGGAAAAGGAAAAAAAAAAAGAGAGAAGGGGAGAAGAGAGAGAGAGAGAAGAGAAAGAAAAACAGAGATGAGGATTGAAGGAAGAAGAAGAGAGAGGGGGAGATAGAGAGAGAGGGGAAGAGAGAGAGAAGAGAGAGAGGAGAGAGAGATGAGACAGAAAAAGAGATGAAGGTAAACCGACCCCGAGATAGAGGAGGGGAAAAGGGGAAGGGAGAGAGGGGAGAGAGAAAAGAGGAGAGAAGGGGAGAGAGAAGAGAGAGAGAAGGAAGGAGAGAGAGAGAGGTACGAGAGGTGGCGGGCACGTGGATGAGGGCAGGGGGAGAAGGGACGGGGGGAGGGAGAGAAAGGGAAAAGGAAAAAGGGAAAAGGGAGAAGGTTGGAAGGACAAAATTTGGCCCCCAAGAGGGGGGGAGGGGGGGAAGAAAGAAGGAGGGGTGGGGGGGGGGGGGTGGTGGTGGGTGGTGGGGGTGGTGGTGGGGGGTAGAAATAGTGTAGTATAGAGTATGTAGATAATAGAGGAATTTTCAGAGTAGAATAGTAGGGGGAAAATAGCAGGTAGTAGTAGTAGTATAGTGGTAGTAGTAGTAGTATTTAGTATGGGAAAAAAAAGAGAGTAGTAGTAAAAGTGTAGAGGAAAAGAGTAGTAGTAGTATTAGTAGTATAGTATAGAGGAATAACGTATATAGTAGAAAGTAGTAGAGGAATAAAAGGGAGTAGAAATATAATGTATAGATATAGGGAAAAAAGAGAGTAGAGAAAATAAGGTAGTAAGGAATAAAGGCGCAGTAGTAGTAAAAGTAGTAAGGAAAATTTAGGGAAGATAGTAGTGGGAAAAGTAGTGAAAAAGTTTGTAGTAGTGATAGAGTAGAAAGAAAGAAGAAAAAAAAAAGAAAAGAGAGAAAAAATAAAAGATTAGAAGGGAAAAAAAAAAAAAAAAAAAAAAAAAAAAAAAAAAAAAAAAAAAAAAAAAAAAAAAAAAAAAAAAAAAAAAAAAAAAAAAAAAAAAAAAAAAAAAAAAAAAAAAAAAAAAAAAAAAAGGGGGGGGGGGGGGGGGGGGGGGGGGGGAAAAGGGGGAAAAAGGGGGGGGGAAAAAAAAATTTTTGGGGGGGAAAAAAAAAAATAAGGGGGTAAATGAAACGAAGGGAAAGGGGGAAAAAAAAAGGGGGGGGGGGGGGGGGGAGAAAGGGGGAGGGGGGGGGGGGGGGAAAGGAGGAGGAGGAAAAAAGGGGGGGGAAGGAGGGAAGAAAGGGGGAGGAAAGGGGGGGGAAAGGGGGGAAGGCCCCCGGGGGGGAAAAAAAAATAAAAGGGAAGGGAGGGGGGGAGGAGGAAGGGGGGGAAAAGGAAGGGAAGAAAGGGGGGGGGGCGGGGGGGGGAGGAGGAAGGGGGGGAGGAAGAAGGGGGGGGAAGGAGGAAGGGGGGAAAAGGAAAAGGGGGAGGGGGAAATGGCACGAGTCAGTACCCAACTACCGCCTGAACCACAAGAATGATGTTTCTCCCTCCCCTTTCCCCTCCCCTCTCCTCCTCCCCCTTTCCATACTTGTACCTTGCCGGGGGCGGAGAGGGAGAGAGAAGAAGAGGAGAAGAGAGGAGAGGAGAAGACGAGGAAGAGAGAGAGAAAAAGGAGAGAGAGAGAGAGAGAGAGAGAGAGAGAGAGAAGAGAAAGGACGCTTCCCTTACCCGCGCAACCTTTTTTTATGCTGTTTCAAAACATCTCCCCCGCGAGATAGAGAAAAACAGAGAACATTTCCCTCCCTTCCTTTCCCCCCCCTCACCCACACACACACACCCACAGATGCACATACCAGTTCTACATCTTCATTTAACACACACAACGTGAAAAAAATAAAACAGAACCCAATTCATTGCAAAAAACACGAGACAACCAAGAGAGAGAGAAAAGGAGGAGAGAGAGAGAGAGAGAGAAGGAGAGAGAGGAGAGAAGAAGAGAGAGAGAGGAGAGAGAGAGAGAGGGGAGGAGAGAGAAGAAGGAGAGAGAGAGAGAGAGAGAGAGAGAGAGAGAGAGAGAGGAAAGGAGAGAGAGAGAAGAAGAAGAGAGAAAAGAAGAGAGAAGAGAGAGAGAGAGAGAGAGAGAGAGAGAAATTAAAACAAAATTTTTGCTGAGAGAATGATAAATGTTGCATAACAAATTATCTCAGGCCAAAAAAGGAAAAGGGGGGAAAGGAAAAAAGGTAAAAAGGAAAAAGAAGAAAAAAAGGAAACCAGGGTTTGGGAAGCACCATATAGCACGTGTTGGGAAAAAACAAATTTTTAAGGGGAGGAAAGGGGGAAAGGGGGGGAGGGGAGGAGGAGGAGGAGGAGGGGAGGAGGAGGAAAAAAGAGAAGTTTTTTAAAAAAACAAAAAATTCCTTTGAAGTAACAAACAAAAAAAAACCCAAAAAATTTAACCATTTTTTTTTTCCCCCTTTTTTCCCCCCCCTTTTCCCCCCTTTTACCCCTTAACTTTTCTTTTTTATTTCCTTAATTTCTCCTTTTTTTTCCTCTCTCTCTCTCTCTCTCCCAAACCTTTTTTTCCCATGTTTTTAGGCTTTAAAAAACAAAAAAAGGAAAAATTTTGGGAATATTTAAAAACCCCTCCCCCCCCCCCCCCCCCCCCCCCCCCCCCCCCCCCTTGTAATAGCCACACACTACCTCCCATTCCTTTTTTATTCTCTCTATCTCCATACTGCGTCGCCTTCACATCCCCTTCTACAAGCGGATGTGTGGTCAGGTTTTTTCCGCCCTCCCCCCCCAATTCCTTTTCCCATCACCATCAGGATGTGGGGAAAAAGGGGGGGGTGTTGGGGGTTTTTGGTTAGTTTTTTGGTTTTTTTTTTGAAAAAAATTTTTTTTTTAAGAAGGAAGAAAGGGGAGGGGAAGTAAAAGGGAGAGAGAGAGGGAGAGAGAGAGAGGAGAGAAGAGGAGAGGGAGAGAAGGAGAGAGAAGGGGAGAGGAGGAGAGGAGAGAGAGAGGGAAAAAAAAAAGAGAAGGTGAGGGAGAGGGGGAGAGAAAGAGGAAGGAAGGAAAAAGGGGGAGAGAGAGAGAAAGGGAGGGGGGAAAGAGGAGGGAGAAAAGAGAGAGAGAGAGAGAGAGGGGAGGAAAAAGAAGAGGGGGAGGGGGGGGAAAAGAGAAAAGGGGAAAGAAAAAAGAGGGGGGCCCCCCCCCTTTTTTTCCCCCCAAAAAAAAAACCCAAAAGGGGGGGGAAAAATGACCCCCTTTTTTTTTTTTTTTTCCAAAAAAGAAAAAGAACCCCCTTTTTTTTTTTTTTTTTTAAAAAAAAAATTTTTTTTTAAAAATTTTAAAGGGGGGGCCCAAAAAAATTGGGGAAACAAAAAGAAAAGGGAAAAAAAGGGAAAAAACGAGGGAAAAATTTTTTGAAAAAAAAGAAAAAGTAGTAAGGAAGTGGAGAAAGAGAGGGAAAGGGGATAATTTAAAAAAAAGAAGAAAGGGAAGGGGAAAATAAAGAAAAAGCGATTTTAAAGGGAAAAAAAATTTAAAAAAAAATTTTAAAGCAAAACACCGTTTTGGAATTTTTATCTCAGAAAGAAAACGACAAAAATGAGCATGGCAAAATTTTCCCCCGTAAGTTTTCCCTTAAAGGAAATACTATCCCCCAATCCGATGCGATTTTTGGGCCCCGATTTTTTTCAAAACTTTAAAACCAAAAATGGGGGGCCCCACGAAATCAAGGACAGCCTTGCACCCAAAAAAAGGCGTGCATATGAAAAAAACAAAAAGAAACAAAAAAAATGAAGAGGGAAAAACGCGATCATGACAAAAATTAGACAAAAATACAAAAAACCATCAAGAAAGCAAAAAAAATTTTTTGAATACGTTTTCCCGGGAAAAAAGCAAATCAAACCCTAAAAAAAATTCTAAAGCTATGTTAAAAAAAAAAAAATAATGACTTAAACCCATGGGGCCCCTTTGGGAAAAAGGGAAAAAAGGGGGGAACAAAACCAAAAAATTTAAAGGGTTTTTAGGGCGGATATTAAATAATTTTTTTCACCCAGTTTTCACAGGGGAAAAACCGCAAAATCTCCCCCCACCCCCAAAAACCCAAAAAAAGGGGTACTTCCCCTCAGCTCATTACCTTTCGGGAAAGGGAAACATTTTTCCTCGGGGATAAAAACATAAAAAATTAAAACAAGGCCCCCGGTTTCCTAAAAATTTCCCCAGCATTTTAAAAAGAAGAAAAAGAAACAAAAAATATTTTAAAAAACCATTTTCCCCTTTTATTTAATAAGTCTTTACCCCACCGGAAAAAACCGTGCGAAGGAAAAGTTTAGAAAATGTAAAAACCTATTTTTTAAAAAAAGGGAAGGGAAAAGTCGCACCCCGGGAAAAAACCAAATCCCCCCAATCCGGTTTAAACATCATTTTGCGGGGAAAATTAAGGGGAATCCATCATGGAGACAAACTCGTTAAGTTCTTAGAAGAAAATCACATTAATCAAAAACCCCCCGGCGCATGGTTTCCCCGGGAAATTTAAAACGCTCATGCCCCCCAAAATTTATTTTGATTTTTACAATAGTGTTTCAAAATGTACAAAAACACGAGGGCATAGACGTATTTTTTACCTCGTTTTTCCCAAAAGCTTTTTCGAAAAAATTTCCCCTTAAAAAGGGTTCTCATTAGAAAAATAAAAGCCCCAGGTATAACGGGCCCAAATTTTTTTCAGATTGGATAAAAAACTGGCTGTCAGTTTTCCGTAAAAAAAATTTTTGGTAAAAAAATTGGAAATTCTTCGGACTAAAAACCAGGGGAAAAATGGGGTTTTTCCTAAAGGAAATTCAGTTTTTCGGACCTATCCTTGGTCTTAATATACAAAAAGCCCATTGACGGGGGGAATCACATGCCAGGATACCCCGAAATTGCTGAAAACACGAAAATCACAAAACAACCCCTCTACGGGAAATCCCGCGCCAACTATCAAAACGATTAAAACCCCTAACAAAATGGCCCAAAAAACAGGGCCCAAATTTAAATTTTAAAACCTTGCCCCAAAGGGCCAATGTATACATATCGGAATAACAACCCCTGAAAGAAAACGGGTTTTGAACGTTTTTTCCAAAAATAAAAAGTTTTTTGTTTAAAAAAAAAGTTTTGGGCGTTTAAAATCTGAAAGATCTAAAAACCGAAAAACCCAAATTATGAAGGAAAGAAAAAAAACTGCAAAAAAATTTTGGTTGGCTTTTTTGGGACGAATTTTCCGTTCAAATCTAAAAAATTTAAAAACTCACTTTTTTTAAACTCGCTTGTTCCCCCCCACCCTTAAGAATCCTGTTTTTGCATTTTTCTGGAAACCTTATTTAAAAAGGACATAGAAAAATAGAAAAAATAAAAGCGTTGAGAAACCCAAAAAATGATACCTAAAAATTGCGAAAAAAATGTACGAAATGGGTTTTTCAAAAAACTTAACTTATTCCCACTAAAAAAACAAAGGGGATAAGGGGGCCCTCTTTCGAAGTTTTAAAAAAATTTCTTCAAGGGAAAATTTTACGAACGTAGTCCCCAAAAAAATTCTTTTCACGCTGGGGCCCCGGTCAAGTTTAAAAACTAGAAACAAGGGAAATTTAAAAAATAGCGGGGAAAACGGTTTTTAACAAACCCGAAGCAAAAGTACTTTTCACAAGCCGTTTTTTGTAAACGTAGGGAAATGGGCTGCCCCGAACGTGGGTAAAATAAAAATAAAATAGAACTTTTTAAAAATCCCCTCGAAAAATTTAATTTCATATCAAACCCCCCGGTTTCACTTTTTTATCTCGGAATAAAAAAAATTTTATCTCGCGGGGCCTTGTTTCCTTACTTCATTGCGTAAAAGATTGCGAGTGGTCTACAAAACCCCCCCCCACAGTTTTTCAAAAAGGCCCCGAGAAAAACGGGCCCCACAAATACAATTTTTTTAAACCTGTGAGGGGCTGTGGTTCAGAAAAAGGGGGCCCCGTCATTTTTAATGACCACCATGGGGAAATTTTAATCCCAGGGGTCATGCGGCAGGGGGCTTTGGAAAGTGCACGGCGTCCTATTTTGGAAAAAGTGCACTCCCCGCATTGGATTGTACGGAGCGGGGGCCCTTAAATTTGACTCCCTGCCCCCCCAAAGGGAAAGCCCCGGGGAAAGGGCCCTGCCCACCCCCCCAAACCCTTCCAAAATAAACCCTTTAACCCCAAACACTACATTAAAACCTCAAACACCACAGATACCCCCCGATTTTTAAAGGGTTAAACCACTACTACTCTCGACCTGTGAGGGGTTTTTTGTGGACCAGAAAAGGGGCCCTTTTCCTTTTTAGGGGCCCCACCATCGGGTTTAAAGGGTTTTAACCAGGGGCCCAGGGCCTTGCAGGAGGCTTGAAGTGCCCCCCGCCCCCCTAAAGGGAAAAAGGGTACAAAATTTCCGCATTTGGATTAAAAACGGAGCTGGGGCCGGGATTGACTGCTCCCCTTCCCAAAAAAAGGCCCCGGAAAAGGCTCCCCGAAACCAAAC
>JACEEZ010023056.1:15000-25737 GCA_016584305.1 Chionoecetes opilio
CAAGACCAGATTTACAGCCAATATACCAAGACCAGATTTACAGCCATATACCAAGACCAGATTTACAGCCAAGACCTTACCAAGACCTTACTATAACAGACTTTACACACCAAGACCTTACTATAATACACCTTTGACGCCCAGGGGGTAAAAAATAAGGTTAGCTACGTAGGAGAGGGCGATAGGTGAACAAGGCCTGGCTACTGACGGGCCGGGCCGGTGTCAGGTGTCCACAAGAGAAAAAAATTGAGTGGACAGGTGATGGTGGTGGACGACGAAGGTGATGACGACAACGACCAGAATATAAATTGACGTATACATGTAGAAGACTTAGCACAGGAGCAGCAGGAGGAATGCAATACAAAGGAATACAAAGGAAGAACAGACAGTAACAGCCCAGGAGGAGGAGGAGCAGGACGTTATGGTGGTGGACAACGTAGATGATGACGACTACACGAATATGATGACGTATAGGTGACATCGAGGTATTAGAAGACAAAGAGGATGACGACGATGACGAGGAGACAAAGAAAAAGAAGAAAGGGATACAGATACAAAGGAATAATAAGAGAATTATGAAAAAGATGACGAGCAGGAAGATGATGATGACAAGGAGACGAAGAAAAAGAAGAGAGGTTTTAAAGACGCAGGAAAAGAAGAAAGGGATACAGATAAAAAGGAATAAGAAAGAAATGATTATATATAAGACGAGTAGGAAAATGATGATTAAGAGGAAGATGGTGAAAGAGAAGAAGAGGAAGAAGAAAAAGAAGGGGAATACAAATACAAAGGAATAAGAAGACAACATGAAAAAGATGATGGGTAGAAGAAAAAGATGGTGACTAGGAGGAAGATGATGAAGAAAGAGACGATGAAAGAAAAATAACGGAAGAAAATTAAGAAGAAAATGAAGAGGAATGAAAAGAGGAATAAAATGAGGAATAAAATGAAGAGGAAGAAAATGAAGAGGAAGAAAAAGAGGAATAAAATGAAGAGGAAGAAAATGAAGAGGAATAAAAAGAGGAAGAAAATGAAGAGGAATAAAAAGAGGAATAAAAAGAGGAAGAAAATGAAGAGGAAGAAAATGAAGAGGAATAAAAAGAGGAGGAATAAAAAGAGGAATAAAATGAAGAGGAATAAAAAGAGGAATAAAATGAAGAGGAATAAAAAGAGGAATAAAATGAAGAGGAATAAAAAGAGGAAAATGAAGAGGAAGAAAAAGAGGAAGTAACTGAAGAGGAAGAAAATGAAGAGGAATAAAAAGAGGAAGTAACTGAAGAGGAATAAAAAGAGGAATAAAAAGAGGAAGAAAATGAAGAGGAATAAAAAGAGGAAGTAAACGAAGAGGAAGAAAATGAAGAGGAATAAAAAGAGGAAGAAAATGAAGAGGAAGAAAATGAAGAGGATGATGAAGAAAAAGAAGAAAATACCATCACAACTCTACCACAGTAAACTCCACCCCCTTATTCCCAAAAAAACACCCCCCTTTCAAAAAAAAAAAAAAAATTCCAACACTACAACACACACACACACTAGACCAGAGATACACAAACATTACAACTTAACGTAACTTTCTTGACACTAATAAATCAAACATAACCTTTAACACTAATATTACTACTATTAAAAAAAAGTGGTGCGTCATCCCTGTTGCCACACAAAAGAGGGTGAACAATACAGTATTAGCAGCACGTACACCCTTTACCTGGCCGTCTCAATTACCTGGCTGAATACTAATTAACGGGACACTGATGACGCAACACAAAAACAGGTAACAGGTAACAACAGAGCAACACAAAAACAGAATAACAAAAAGGAAATGAAAATATGACACAGATTTTTGCATTTTTAACCATCATTACTACTACTACTACTGCTACTACTACTACTACTGCTGCTACTACTACTACTACTACTACTACTACTACTTCTACCACTACTACTACTGCTTCTACTACTACTACTACTACTACTACTACTACTACTACAAGGTAACACAGAAAAGAAACAGAAAACAGGAAAGGAAATTAAAATATGACACTTGTTTATATTTTTCTAACCATCATAACTACTTCTACTACTACAACAACTATTACTACTACTACTACTACTACTACAACTACTACTACTACTACTACAACAACAACTACTACTACTACTACTCCTACCACCACTACTACTACTACCACTACTACTACTACTAAACTTAGAATATGACAGAAATTACTCTTGTAGTAGGAAAAGTTATACAGCTAGTAACCAGGGTAGAACAAGAAGTAACGAATTTAAGCTGGAAAAACGTAATTAAAAAAGAAATAGGGAAAATTGGTCCACAAATAGGGTGGTATATGATTGGAATGGACTCAGTAGACAGGTAGTTATCTATAGTGCGGAGTCATTAGGGAGCTTGAAAAGGATCGAAACTAGATAATTTCATGGATGGGGATGAAAGGTGGATGTAGGTAGTGTTAAGTAACAGGAACTACCACGTGTAGGTCTCGCGGCCTCTTGTAGCTTCCTTATTTTCTTATGTTCTTACTCAAAATTAATGCAATATATACACAATGAAATCTAAAAGAACAGGAAAAGGAAGGAAGAAATAAAGGTGATAGAGAAAACGTGGAGAGAGAGAGAGAGAGAGAGAGAGAGAGAGAGAGAGAGAGAGAGAGAGAGAGAGAGAGAGGAAGAAAAGTTAATCTGATCAATTATTCTTCGTTGAGGTAATGAAGGGAGGAAACTGAGCGGTGGGGGGAAGTTATATCGCTTGGCGCATTAATATAAACAAAGGAATGAAAATGGCGGACCGTCTTCGTATTTATGGAGGAGGAGGAGGAGGAGGAGGAGGAGGAAGGAGGAGGAGGAGGAGGAGGAGGAGGAAGGAGGAGGAGGAGGAGGAAGAAAAAGAACAAAAAGGAGAGACAAAGGTTTTATCGCATTTCAAAATCAAATAAGCGATATATCCGTGAGAAAGGAAGTGACAAAAGATAGAAAGAAAGAGAAAGAGAGAGAGAGAGAGAGAGAGAGAGAGAGAGAGAGAGAGAGAGAGAGAGAGAGAGAGAGAGAGAGAGAGAGAGAGAGAGACTATCACTACTCTACTACTACTACTACTACTACTACTACTACTACTAAACTGAATACATAACAAAAATGACTCAAAATCAATAAAATACATATACAATGAAATATAATATAGCGAGTCACCAAGATCACCAAACTCACCTGGTCATCAGTATATTGCAGGTGTGATGCCATGGCGGTAGTGTCTGTGGTGGTGAGGTGGTGATTGCTATGGTGGTGGTGAAGGTGTTGAGGTGGTGGTGGTGGTGGTGGTGTAGGATCAGGCCAATCGAGAACCATATTTTTTACTTCGTCCACAACTAAAAGTGCAACATGACCACACACACACACCTGAATTCACCTCAAAAATCCCTTTCGTTCAACCGTAAACACACTCCGTCTCTTCACAAAACACTAACACACTGTCCAAATTCACTAAGTCTTTCGTAGGGTGTCTTGACTTCAATTTGGATGACTTGTACAGCGCCACACACCAAACGCCTGCCAAGCTTTCCCAGGGACTGTCTCTCTCTCTATCACACACACGTCCTCCTCTTCCCAGCCGCTTCTTATCGCTATGCCCCGCCTACCACTACGTCTTCCCCCGCCTATAGTGCCAGTCCTAACACCTGATTGGTTCCCGCTGCGGCTATGTGGTCCCTCGCGTGGGTTGGTGACTGTCCCGCGACCAATAGGAGAGCTGCCACGCGCCGTAGCTCCGCCCACTCAGTCTGTGCGGGTGACCATTTACCGCCTTTGGGAAGCACGCGACTCTTCGGCAAGCGGAGTCGCCAGCCACGCGCCGTAGCTACGTTTACTGCTATTGTTGCTACTGTTGCAGGCGCTGACGGAGGTGTTATAAAGGGCTTAGCGTCCACCACTACGACCACTGTACTATTGTAAACATTGCCAAACGGATGTATTACGTAATTAAACATTATTTTGTATCCGTGTTTTGTTAATTCCCACACCTACACACTCTTTCACATCCTTCCCTTTACTGCTCACATGAACACACACACACAACATTCTCTCTCTCTCTCTCTCTCTCTCTCTCTCTCCCTACACCCACACACATCCTCATCTCTACGCCTCCTCCTCCATCACTCTCACCCTTCTTCATCCACACACCCTCGACATCCAGGTACTCACACAACCTAGCATCCAACGTACTCACCCATCACTCCCTCACCCATCTCCCCCAACCCCGCACTCCTACAGAACTTTATTCATAAACTTAGTTACTCCTCCGTAATAATAGTGGTATATAGTTATTTTCTAGTAGTAGTATACAGTAGTTATAGTAGTAGTAGTCGATACGAAGAAAAAATGCAAGGAAAACAGACACTATACAAGGACACACACACACACAGACACACACACACACACACACACACAAACACACACACATACACACACACACACACACACACACACACAAACATATACACAGTCACACACACACACGCACATATACACAGTCACACACACACACAGTCATACACACACATACACACAGTCACACACATATAAACAAACACACACCCACACACCCACACACACACACACACCCACACCCAGTCCACACACAACACACACACACACACACACAGTCACACACACACACACACATACTTACACACAGTCACACACACACGAATCAAGGCAAGGACGAAGAAGAGTGCAAAAAAGTAAACCGTACACATAATTTACGTAAATAAGAGAAAGTACAGAGAATCAGCACAAGGAATACAAACCCAAAGTAACAAAGCATATCATAAAGGAGGACAAATAAAGACACTACTAAAGGAAAATAAACAGTAAAATAGATGACACAGAAATAAAATAGAATAGAAATAGTGATAGAAGAGAATAGCATAGAAATAGTGATAGAAGAGAATAGCATAGAAATAGTGATAGAAGAGAATAGCATAGAAATAGTGATAGAAGAGAATAGCATAGAAATAGTGATGGAAGAGAATAGCATATATAGAAATAGTGATAGAAGAGAATAGCATATAAATAGTGATAGAAGAGAATAGCATATATAGAAATAGTGATAGAAGAGAATAGCATATAAATAGTGATAGAAGAGAATAGCATATATAGAAATAGTGATAGAAGAGAATAGCATATAAATAGTGATAGAAGAGAATAGCATAGAAATAGTGATAGAAGAGAATAGCATATATAGAAATAGTGATAGAAGAGAATAGCATATAAATAGTGATAGAAGAGAATAGCATATAAATAGTGATAGAAGAGAATAGCATATATAGAAATAGTGATATAAAAGAGAATAGCATAGAAATAGTGATAGAAGAGAGAATAGCATAGAAATAGTGATAGAAGAGAATAGCATATATAGAAATAGTGATATAAAAGAGAATAGCATAGAAATAGTGATAGAAGAGAATAGCATAGAAATAGTGATATAAAAGAGAATAGCATAGAAATAGTGATAGAAGAAAATAGCATATATGAAAATAGTGATATAAAGAGAATAGCATATATAGAAATAGTGATATAAAAGAGAATAGCATAGAAATAGTGATAGAAGAGAATAGCATATATAGAAATAGTGATATAAAAGAGAATAGCATATAAATAGTGATAGAAGAGAATAGCATATATAGAAATAGTGATATAAAAGAGAATAGCATATAAATAGTGATAGAAGAGAATAGCATATATAGAAATAGTGATATAAAAGAGAATAGCATATATAGAAATAGTGATATAAAAGAGAATAGCATATAAATAGTGATAGAAGAGAATAGCATATATAGAAATAGTGATATAAAAGAGAATAGCATAGAAATAGTGATAGAAGAGAATAGCATATATAGAAATAGTGATAGAAGAGAATAGCATATATAGAAATAGTGATAGAAGAGAATAGCATATAAATAGTGATATAAAAGAGAATAGCATAGAAATAGTGATAGAAGAGAGAATAGCATAGAAATAGTGATATAAAAGAGAAAAGCATAGAAATAGTGATAGAAGAGAATAGCATATATAGAAATAGTGATATAAAAGAGAAAAGCAAAGAAATAGTGATAGAAGAGAATAGCATAGAAATAGTGATATAAAAGAGAATAGCATAGAAATAGTGATAGAAGAGAATAGCATATATAGAAATAGTGATATAAAAGAGAAAAGCATAGAAATAGTGATATAAAAGAGAATAGCATAGAAATAGTGATAGAAGAGAATAGCATAGAAATAGTGATATAAAAGAGAATAGCATAGAAATAGTGATAGAAGAGAATAGCATAGAAATAGTGATAGAATAGAATAGCATATATAGAAATAGTGATAGAAGAGAATAGCATATATAGAATAGTGATATAAAGAGAATAGCATAGAAATAGTGATAGAATAGAATAGCATAGAAATAGTGATATAAAAGAGAATAGCATAGAAATAGTGATAGAAAAGAGAATAGCATAGAAAGTGATATAAAAGAGAATAGCATATAAATAGTGATATAAAAGAGAATAGCATAGAATAGTGATAGAGAGAATAGCATATATAGAAATATGATATAAAAGAGAAAAGCATAGAAATAGTGATTAAAAGAGAATAGCATAGAATAGTGATAGAAGAGAATAGCATAGAAATAGTGATATAAAAGAGAATAGCATAGAAATAGTGATAGAAGAGAATAGCATAGAAATAGTGATAGAATAGAATAGCATATATAGAAATAGTGATAGAAGAGAATAGCATATATAGAAATAGTGATATAAAAGAGAATAGCATAGAAATAGTGATAGAATAGAATAGCATAGAAATAGTGATATAAAAGAGAATAGCATAGAAATAGTGATAGAAGAGAATAGCATAGAAATAGTGATATAAAAGAGAATAGCATATAAATAGTGATAGAAGAGAATAGCATAGAAATAGTGATAGAAGAGAATAGCATATATAGAAATAGTGATATAAAAGAGAATAGCATAGAAATAGTGATAGAATAGAATAGCATAGAAATAGTGATAGAAGAGAATAGCATATAAATAGTGATAGAATAGAATAGCATATAAATAGTGATATAGAATATAATAGCATAGAAATAGTGATATAAAAGAGAATAGCATAGAAATAGTGATAGAATAGAATAGCATATAAATAGTGATATAGAATATAATAGCATAGAAATAGTGATATAAAAGAGAATAGCATAGAAATAGTGATAGAATAGAATAACATAGAAATAGTGATATAAAAGAGAATAGCATAGAAATAGTGATAGAATAGAATAACATAGAAATAGTGATAGAAGAGAATAGCATAGAAATTGTGATAGAAGAGAATAGCATATATAGAAATAGTGATATAAAAGAGAATAGCATAGAAATAGTGATAGAAGAGAATAGCATATATAGAAATAGTGATAGAAGAGAATAGCATATATAGAAATAGTGATAGAAGAGAATAGCATAGAAATAGTGATAGAAGAGAATAGCATATATAGAAATAGTGATAGAAAAGAGAATAGCATATATAGAAATAGTGATATAAAAGAGAATAGCATAGAAATAGTGATAGAAGAAAATAGCATATATAGAAATAGTGATAGAAGAGAATAGCATATATAGAAATAGTGATAGAAGAGAATAGCATATATAGAAATAGTGATATAAAAGAGAATAGCACAGAAAAATAGTGACACAAAAGTTTGATGACATAAACACAACTGCAAGAGAAGCTGATGGAGGAGGAGGAGGAGGAGGAGGAGGAGGAGGAGGAGGGCCGAGCAGTGGTGGGAAGCGGTGGCTCTCCAGGGGCTTGGAGGGGGAAGTCACCTCTTGCCACACACTCCTTCTGCACCACCCTGTACTTATCATATCACGGGATACCCCCCTCTATATCTCTGTGTTTGTCTGATCTCTCTCTCTCTCTCTCTCTCTCTCTCTCTCTCTTCTCTCTCTCTCTCTCTCTCTCCTCTCTCTATCTCTCTCTCTCTCTCTCTCTCTCTCTCTTTCTTTCTTTCTCTCTCTCTGTTTGTCTGTCTGTCTGTGTCATTTACCCATGGTCTTGATCACGCGCGTCGGACTCGCGATCGCCAGTTTCACCCTCATGGTGCGAACTTGGAGCTCATTATTGCCGATCTTTGGGTACTGCTGGGACCGAATTTGGCAGTGAAAAATCCCCGTGAACGAGCGAGGATTCGAACCGGCTAACCACAGACAGATCAGTCAACGCTCTATCCACTTGACTATCGGGACGGTTTCTGTCTGTGTGTCTGTCTGTCTCTCTCTTCACCAGGATATGAGTCCTTCACCAACTCCATGGGATTCACACACACACACACACACACACACACACACACAGTACACACACACACACACACACACACAGTACACACACACACACACACAGTACACACACACACACACACACACACACAGTACACACACACAGTACACACACACACACACACAGTACACACACACACACACACTACGGTATATCCAAACCTTACTAATGTACGATTTCGTGTGTGTGTGTGTGTGTGTGTGTGTGTGTGTGTGTGTGTGTGTGTGTGTGTGTGTGTGTGTGTGTGTGTGTGTGTGTGTGCGTATGTGTGTGCGTGTGCGTGTGTGTGTGTGTGTGTGTGTGTGTGTGTACAAGTTAAGTGCAGCAGCAAGTGGTCAACCCTACCTTTCCTCCCTCCCCTCTGCACGTGTCCTGTCTGGGGAGGAAAGATGGACGGAGGGAACGAAGGAAAGGAGGGAGGGAAGGAGGGAAGGAGGGAAGGAGGGAAGGAGGAGGAGAGAGGGAGATGAAGGAGGGAGAAGGAAAGGGCAGCAGGAGGCCAAATGTGTGGTTAGGATCAACAAGGAAGGAAGGAAGGAGGGAGGGAAGGAGGGAAGGAGGGAGGGAAGGAGGGAGGGAGGGAAGGAGGGAGGGAAGGAGGGAGGGAAGGGAGGGAGGGAAGGAGGGAGGGAAGGAGAGAGGGAGGGAAGGAGGGAAGGAAGGAGGGCAGGGTAGGGAGGGAAGGAGGGAAGGAGGGAGGGAGGGAAATGAGGGAGGGAGGGAGGGAAGGAGGGAGGGAGGGAAGGAGGGGAAGGAGGAAAGGAGGGAAGGAAGGAGGGAGGGAAGGAGAGATAGAAACGAAGGGAAAATGAAAAGAAGAAAGAATTATTTTCAGGTTCTCGGATTAAAATACTTGCCAAAGAATAGAGTAGATAGAAGGAAGGAAGAAAGGAAGGAAGGAAGGAAGCATAGGAATGAAGGAAGAAAAGAGTAGATAGAAGGAAGGAAGGAAGGAAGGAAGGAGGGAAGCCTAGGAATGAAGGAAGACAATGTAATGGACAAATAATGCAATGGGTAAACAGAAGGAGGGAAATAGATGAAAAGAAAACAGAGGATAAAGGAGAATACAAGACCCAAAAATGTTACCGAGAGATGGAAAAAAAATGGAAAAAAATAACGAAAGATGAATAATGATATAAATAAAAAGAAAGAAGGAAAGAAGGAAGATTAAAAAAAAATTAGATAGAAAGGAAAAAAAAAAAAAAAATGACGAAATAAAAGAAATTAGGAAAGAAGGCAGATAAAAAAAAAAATAGAGATGAAAAAAATGAAAAAAATGACGAATAAAAAGAAATTAGAAAAGAAGGCAGATAAAAAAAAAATTAGATAGAAAGAAAAAAAAAGAAAAAAAATTGACGAAATATAAATAACCAATTACTATGAAAAAAATTAGCAAAGAATGAAGACTAAAAAAAATGAAGACAAGAATGAAGAAAAAGAAGAAGGCAGAAAAGAATGCAGAGATAGATGAGAAGAAAGAAATGAGAGATAAAAAAGGAGAATATAAGAAAAAAAAAATAGAGAGAGAGAGAGAGAGAGAGAGAGAGAGAGAGAGAGAGAGAGAGAGAGAGAGAGAGGAGAGAGAGAGAGAGAGAGAGAGAGAGAGAGGAGAGAGAGAAAAGAGAGAGAGAGAGAGGGAGAGAGTGGTGGCATTTCAGAATCTGGGCAACAGGTGTGACCATGCCAAAGGGGAGAGAGAGAGAGAGGGGAGAGAGGAGAGAAGAGAGAGAGAGAGAGAGAGAAGAGAGAGAGAGAAAAGAGAGAGGAGAGGAGAAAAAGAAGAGAAGGGGCAGGGGGGGCGACACATTGGGGGCGCCACCTGCCCATTCCCTGCCTCAGGAACCCTGGGAAATGCCCCTGCCCTCCGTTCCCACTTCCGACCCCCAACACCGAACCTGTACCCCCCCCCTACAGCCACGCCCTACCCCACCTCTCTCTCTCTCTCTCTCTCTCTCTCTCTCTCTCTCTCTCTCTCTCTCTCTCTCTCTCTCTCTCTCTCCTCTCTCTCTTTCTCTCTCTCTTTCTCTCTTTCTTTATTCTCTCGCTTCTTATCTGCCGTCAGGGTGGCAAGGTTGGTAGAGACGTGAGCTCGTAATGTGCAGCGTCCCTGTGCATTCGGTCAGCGGTTCAAGTCCGCCTAGTTCGTGCTGACGTGGCGGCGCTTTGTATAGTCAATAACCTTGTAGTTGGTACTTGCAAAGTGTCTAGATAGGATGAAAATCTTATCTTATCTTATCTCTCTCTCTCTCATCTCTCTCTCTCTCTATCTCTTCTCTTCCTCCTCTCTCTCTCTCTCTCTCTCTCCTCTCTCTCTCTCTCTCTCTCTCTCTCTCTCTTCTCTCTCTCTCGTCG
>JACEEZ010023058.1:0-60000 GCA_016584305.1 Chionoecetes opilio
TTATACCTTTCTGTTTCAGCCAATCCGGGCGTTTGGTTAAGAAAAAAAGTACAACATACCGCCAAAGTTTAATTTCCTAATTTCTTTTGTGGACTCGGAGATTGTTCATATACGAGTGCTTGTTCATAAAATTCTTATGTACATATTCTTATAATTCATTTAATATTAGTTTCGTGCCTTATATGAGGTAATAACATATTTGTGAAGTTTTGTTGATGTGGCCATATACGTCAAGGGATGAATATTTATCGGTTTTACACATGTGTATAAATATTTCTTGTCTACAGTTTTATTTAAATACTCCAGTGGTCACCAGCAAAGGTATTAAAAGAAAAAGAAGCCCAGAGTCTGAGCCTAGAGTATCCCCAGACCAAGACCCAGACCGTATTATGTATCTTTCAACAGCAAATAAATCTGCTAATTTGACTTTACAGCTATATCTAATCTATGACTTTACGATGGTGTTAGTTCATATAAGGAATAATATTAATAGAGTTCCTTAGTCGTGCTGATCGTTTTTTACCCTATATATAACAAATTCTTGCAATGGTTATAAGAGTTGGTAATTGTGAAATATAAGCAGTTCTACGCGTATAATCTGTAAATAAAAATACATTAGACATACATTAACTCTTATTGTGTTCTCAGATAGTGAATAGTTCCTGCATACATGAGTTAAGAGACGAAACATAACCCTTCTGTTCACAATTTGTTCCTTTGAGCCTGTAGCCTCTGTCGATGGGAACCGTAATCTTTGACGAAATCTTGATTTGTGTTTCATACCTTTGCTGGTGATCACTGGGAGTATTCAAATAAAAGTATAGATCAGAAATATTTATACACATGTGTAAAACCGATACATAAATATAATCATCCCTTGACGTATATGACCACATCAACAAAACGTCACAAAATATGTTGTTAACTCATTATAAGGCACGAAACCAACTTTAAATGAATTATAAGAATATGTACATAAGAATTTATGAATAACCATTCGCATATGAACAATCTCCGAGGTCCACAAAAGAAATTAGGAAATTAAAATTCTGGCGGTATGTAGTACTTTTTTCCTAATCAAAACGCCCGGCTGTCTTATATTGCCCATGGCATGATATCTGTTTCACATACAAACTTGGGTATCTTAATTATCACATGTACTATATTAAGTAATATTGTAATTTTCGTGATTAATCTTAGCGTGTGCGACTTATGAGAAGTATGTTTGAAAAAACATACAGGCGCACTTTCCTATGATCAGGATTTGCGTCTACATACAAGTATAAAGGTAAAGATGGGGTGTATATGAACATAAATACACCGGAAACCGTAAAACCAAAGGATATATCCTTTGGCCAGGTTGGTAACGCGCTGGATTGTAGTGCAATTTCTGGTGTAGCATGGGTTCAAAACCTGTCCCGGGGTTTCGGGAAAAAGGAAATGATTTATTTCTGAATATGAATTACCAGCCTGAGTCCTTATGCCTGTTGGAAGGACATACTGACGGGATTTCAGAAGGTAAAATGAGGCTATGGCAAGGTGAAACATCTGTCGGGCCCAGAGATGTCGGGCCCCCATAGAAGCATCACCTGGCTCCATCTTACGGCCACTATGCAAGTCTCGTCGACAGGGCTTGGTTATTCCCCTTGACCAAGACTGCCCTTTCAGGAATCCCCTCAGAATACCTCAACAGCAAGAAAGAGTAAAAGAGAAGAGAGAAGAAAGAAAAAGGAATAGAAGAACCAGAAGACCCCTCACCCCACCCGTTACATGGGGGCGTACGCTATGCTGCGGTGTGACCTCGGTACTCATCTCCGTCGCATAAGCCCTTGAGCCTGCTGTGGTGGGTGTGAACCCGTTAGACCCCGTGACACTGGGATAGTGTGACATCCGGGTTACACCAGTTACCTTCCCTAGGTTTCCCCAGGTTACCCATTTATCGACCATCCCCGAAGGAAGGATGAACAGCTGGTTGAGCTGGCCGCCAACTTGCCCTAAGCCAGGATTCGAACCAGGGCCCGCAGATTCGTAGCTAGGCGCATTAGCCACTACACCACGGAGGCGACATATAAGTAAGAGGCCTCTTAAGGCCGGTTCCCACTAGCCCGCTTGTACGGCCGCCGTTGCCGTACACCGCCCAACAATGACGTCACAAAAAGTCGACCGCACTGCCGTACCGCTGTACGGCTGCCGTACAAAGTTAAAATTAAAGGCCGGTTCCCACTAGCCCGCTGTACGGCCGCCGTACAACAACAATGAACAACAATGACGTCACAATGACGTCACAAAAAAAGTCGCCCGCACCGCCGTACCGCTGTACGGCTGCCGTACAAAGTTAAAATCAAGTCATCTCTCCGCTCGGCAGTGTCCGCTCGAGCGGAGGTGAAACCCTGTGCCCGTTTACCACTACAACCACTCAAGCGGTGATGATGGTGACGTCTTGTGGGCGGTGAACGGCAACGGCGGCCTTTAGAAGCGGCTAGTGAAAACCCGGCCTTTTATACGTATGCACGAGAGATTGTAACTTACTTGACCATCAATTCTGTCATCGTTTTCCTGTCCACAGAGAGCAGATGCCAACCCTCAGCCTTGTAATATTCGGGCACCAAGTTTTCTCAAAGAGCCCCACAGCTGCCTTGTTTGCTTCGTTTATATTCACATCACACAGCTTGCACCCCATACTCAGAGCAGCCTGGTAAGGAGAAAAGGGATAACTTGTGTATTTTTAAAGTCCGAAGTATAACTTTATAGACTAGCCCAGTCAAGGCTACCTTGTCAAAATATATATTGCCAGTCACCCCTTTAAACCTATTTTAAATTTCATATTCATATATATAATATATATTAATATATTATTATATTAATTATATATTAATCTATTATATTATATCATATTCATATTAATCTCAAAACCACACACCTGCAGCAACCCTCTGCACAAGCGCATGGCCACACCTAAGCGACGGACTGCAGGGACCACATATATTTCTTGATATAATTGCATGGCCGTCCCAGATGGAATATGCATGGTGCGCCAGAATATATCCCTCCAGCTCCCTTTTTTTGCTCCTTTGTGTTCTGCTACAAATGCCACAAGGACTCCCTGCTGGACCCCAGCCTTTCTCTTCCACAGCTGAAAAAGAATGCATTTGTCCTAATATCTTGTGCTTCCTGGTTTGTTACTGCTCTTTTTGCACTGTTGAAAAGTGTTTGAAACTTGGGTACAGGAGGAGTCGCACAAAGAATTTTTCATTATAGCATACGAGTCTGGAACACACACACGCACATGGTTGGTGAGTACAAAGTACAAAGATCATTAACGTTTGATCTTATTTCAACCTGCACCTTGATGTAGTGGTTGTACTGCCGTACCTCAAAAGTGAGATGAGGTGGAAGGACAGTACTCTGCTCTGCTGCTTGTTGCTTCAAACAGCTGGAGGGATCCCCCTTGGCATCAGTCTTCTTTGCCTTCCGTATGTTGATGTCAGCCATGGCTTACTCTGAAAAAAGATACTTCAAGTCAAAGCAAATAAATTATTTCATGAAGATATTGCAGTCATATAATTATTTCTAAAAGAACCATGCATTGTCTGTAGGAACCATCTAATAATTCAGAAAGATTGGTAGGTATGTTTAAGGGGACCACCCACCCTGAATATATCGAAAATTCATAAAATTTTCAAAATCCTTTTAAGTCATATATGGTAGCTGTGGCCTTGGGCAACCCCACTGATATATAGTTTTTCCCTTAAAAGTATATTCAAAGGGTTTAAATCAACCCCTTTCCCCCTCCCGCACCACGCGAGCGCAGCCTCTTCGTTTTGACGATAAAATATCAATTATAATTCTTTTTTTAGCCTCGAAGTAAATGGAACAATATACAAACCCTTTTAGGGTTTACTGACATAACATTAGTCACTAAAAAAAAAAATGGGTTTATTTCTGAAAAATAAAGTTTTCTTATCATTTCCTATCCTTCGTCAGTTTTTATCCGTCTTTACATTGAGGTATCAATGGATAGCTGGATAAAAAGAAGAAAGGTAGGTAGAGTTTTTTTGTTTTGTCAATTTAGGACATGGGACTAGTGTTTCAAACAGATTTTTTGGGGAAATTTTCAAATTTTCCAAAATTTTTATTCTCGGTATAAAAAGTAAAGAAAACCACACCAGAAATCTTTTCTTCATAAGTAGAAAAAGTTTGGTTTAAATAAAGAAATCCAACCAAAATCCTACGAGTTTAAAACAAATTTAAATCAGCTAATTTTCCCCCTTGTTTTTTACATTTTTAATATTTTGCAAAAAAACTGTTTGGGCCATATCTAAATGAAACTTATGTTTTGAAGTCCTTACTTAGCCCTAAATAACTCATCAAATTTACAGCAAGATCCATCAGCAAACAAGATTTAGGGTGGGCGGTCCCTTTAAGTTTTGGAACATGCTTTCCAAAAGTGTAGACTATTAATAGTTAACAATACTGACCATAAAGGAAGACTAGATCCTTGCATGCAGCAATTCTACCTTGAAGGATTATAATGCTTTCATTTCAGCATTGCTACGGCCATGGCTTAGGCCCTATTTGGGTTGATTGGATTCCACATCAGTCTCCTTCCTAGGAGAAGATAGGGTTGGGTTCTTCTCTTCCTTTCCTCACTACAGTAAACCCTCGCTTTAACGAACCAATTGGGGGAAGAAGGTGACGTTATATCTGAAAATTCGTTATATTTGATAATCTGAGGGATCTGAACTTTTCGCAAACAGGTACAAGTTCTCTATTTCCAACCATTTCCGTGTAAAATGAACTTTGTTATATTAGATGAAAGCTCGTATACTTACAGTGTCCGCAAAAAGTATAGAGCGTTTGCCATATAAATCCGTGGCAAAAAGCACCCACAAGTATGTGGGCTTGGCACCCAAGTCGTGTTGCCAACAGGAAACAACTTTTATCTGGCAACTCAGACATATATAGGAGGGAAACTGGAGTGTCACAGTTTCCCGCTCAGTGCTCACTGAGCTGCCTTTGAGAGGGGTTCTGTGATGCTTGCTCCCATACCATGACCCTCTAAATTTTGGGTTGTCAGTTTGTGATACTGCAACTTTTGTACCCACACATCCAGATGGCTCCAACCAACCTTAGTACTGAGGAAAAGGCTCGTATATTGGCCTGGAAGGTGGAAAATGTGTCAACAAAAGAAATAGCCAGACGCACAGGCCGTGGGGAACTGGCCATGATGATGTCACCATCATGTCACCATCACCATCATGTCATCACCATCATGTCATCATGTCATGGATTTGGGGGCAGGCCGCCTGAAGATGGTCATACAAGCAAAGGGGAACATGACAAAATACTAAAAATAAAGAATAGTTTCATTTACATGTGTTATTAATGAATACTTTAATATATACCATGATGTTTATATTGGGGAGGAGGAAGCGCTCTATACTTTTTGCGGACACTGTACGTCCAGGCAGCCATCACAAATACTACACGCATACAGGGAAATTAAAACAATACTTATGGGCGCGCACCGCCCGCTTGGTAACCACAAATGGAATAGAGGTACTCTATCGCGGCCGCCGCCGCGATTTATTTAGTTAACGCTAATTTATACATGCTACTACTGCATTTATCAGAAAACGAAATATATCAATGGAAAGCTAATAAAATTCTGCTTCTATTGATATCTTCCATCTTATAAGCTGTCCCACAAAGTTTACATGACGACGTGTTTTAAGTGAATGTTAAGTACATCATATTTCTTCAGTCTCATAATGACCTTTATTTAATGTGTTTTACTATGTTTATGTGATAATCTTATAGAACAAGCATTTCCGAAGATAACAGTATATCCTTAAACATGTATAACATGATATACTGCGGAGTCATGTCTTGAGAACTTCCCCGGGTCTTGGGTGAACGAAGAGGCCCTGGCGCTAATTAAGATGGCGTCCACAAATCGAGTTGTCACTACTCTATTATTAAGGTACTCTATGTGAAACCTCCCTCCCTCCCTCTACCCCTGATTCATGCCCCCTTCACACATTCCATAATGGAACCACGAACGCGCCAACAATGCAATGCGCAGCGCCGTCATGGCCCTGATTATGGGTCCATCGTGACCGATCGTGACACTCGTGACGCGCTCTGCCGAGGCTACGAAAAGTTAATGCCCGGTTCACACTTCACGTTTTTGCTGGACGTAGTCTACGGCATCTTGTCATCAGTGACTCAAAAGTACGTCACTTCCTCCCGGTGTAATGTGAACACAGGCTCCCCGCGACCACCACATTGCTGGAGCAGTGATGACGTCACTGACCTTGGGAGACGCGCGTCTCAGCTCAGCTCGTCTCAGCTTTGCTCAGCTCGTCTCAGCTTTAATAAAGAAGAGGTAGGAAAAGTTCTTACGGCTATAACCAGGGTAGAACAAGAAGTAATGGATTCAAGCTGGAAGGGCGTAGATTTAGAAAGGAAATAGGGAAAACTGGTTCACAAATAGGGTGGTGAATGATTGGAATGGACTGAGTAGACAGGTAGTTAGTGCGGAGTCATTGGGGAGCTTTAAAGAGGGGCTGGATAGGTTCATGGATGGGGAGGAAAGGGGATGTAGGTAGTGTTAGGTGACGGAAACTACCACGTGTAGGCCTTAATTGCGGCCTCTTGTAGCTTCCTTTTTTTCTTATGTTCTTATATATATAAAATATATATTATATATATATATATTTATATATATTGTGGTGATTCACACCACACCTGGTTAATCACCTTTCAGTCCACGCCTTGCTCTTAATCTTGTCCTAGGGATTATCACTTCCATACCTCTTAATGGCTTCACTCAGGTTTCGCCTCCCCTTTTCCATGTCTACATCACCTATGATCTCGCCGACTGCCCATTAAGGGATTAGGCGTCAGGTCGTGAGTATCGTGGCCCTTTATAAGGACGTCTCTTGTAGAGACAAGACAGTTCAGTTTTGACCGCCGTCGCGATAGGATCTCCCCGCCGCGCTCTCCCGCCGCGCTCTCGCTTTTTGCCGTGACATACAGACTACCAATCTGAGTTAGAACTTTGTTCTACGCTCAGTCGCTGGTGTCTTGTGTCTGTTTTTCAAAGGAGTTTTCGAGCTTCTCTCAGTGGTTTTTTGCGCGTTTTTCCGTGTTAGTATATCCGCTCGCGGTTAGAAACTTCGTTGTTTCCCCGTGTCGCGTTCCGGGATTTATCAGCAATGGATTCCATACCAGTTCACCGAGTAAGTACCCAGTTCACGTTTTTCTCTCCCTCAGTGTCCTTATCTCTAATTGTCCCCTGCCAGTGTTTCCTCAGTAAAAGCCCCCCCCTGTAAGCTCTCCATCTTTGATCTAGTGTTTTATTTTGTCCCTATCATTCCCCTTGTGTGCACTTTCTCTCTTGTCAGTGTTTCTTCCGTTTAAAGTCTCCCCCCACCCTACCCGGCAAACTCCATCTTTGCTCCAGTGTTATTTGTTTTTAATTCATTTTTCTCAAACGATCTCCCTACCTCTCCATCTCAGTGTACCTTCTCTCTGTGCCCGGTGTCTTGTTTCTTGTTTTTTGCAGCTCCGCACTGGGGCGACCACAGACTGGCGTGAGAGTAAGTTTCCTGGCATAGCTCTGTGTCCAGAACTTGTGTTTCCTCATTGTTCTCTCCACAGTTATCGGAGCCGCCACGGAGTGCCAAGGGCATTCTGACTTTACCTCAGTTGTGTTGTGGGTACGTACTCTAATCTTATCTAGTGTATATTCAGCTGTGTATTACCCATAAGTGAAATAAGTTGTGATAACCCCGTTTCGCTGTATGCCCTCCAAGCATGGCAAACCCACGCCCCCCTGACCGCACGCTGCGATACAGACATAACGACGCCCCCGAAAAGGACATCAGCGCCTTCTTTTTTCAAATAACACAGATCGCACAAACAAAATGCTTTATCTCCGGCCCGTACGTCATCGTCGGTCTCCCATCCGAGGCCGACCTCACAGCACACACTACCCACGAAAATCCCACACAAATGAAAGAGAAAGGCTACACCCTAATTAAACCCCCCCAGCCATGATTCAGCTAGAACAATCCTTGCTCGCCGCATCGACGACCTCCTGCTCATTCAAACATAGCCCACTCTACGACAGGAAATAGAAACAAAAAATAGCGTACAGATAGACAAATTTCAATAATACAGAAGGCTCACATGTTTAAAATCAGGACCAATAAAAACAACAAGCAGAAACACTAGCAAAGAACGGATTTAAAGTTTTATCACAAATCACCCCACATATAACGTAGATATCGAAGAACATCTCCCAGTGATACAATGTTTCAAATGTTTCCCCCTCACACACCGAACAAATAACTGCACAGAAATAGTCGACAAATGCTCCAAATGCGCTGATTAGGCCACAACTACAGAAAATGCAATCCAAACATACCAAGTGCTCTAATTCCCGGCGGGATTCACCCCGGGCCGTCCCCTTTTAGGTGCATAATCAAGCGCAAAGCTCAAACAGAACAAAACACAACGACCCTCACTCCAGACAACGCCATACATCATACGCAAGGGTCGCAACCCTACATCTTCCCCTCCTGCCCCCTTACCCCCCCTTTACTAACACCACAACACCCGTAAACCCTACCCCTTCCCTCCTCCCCTCTCACTCCCTCCTCCCCTAACCCACCACACCACTCGAAAACCAACAACAAGTGTACATAACAGACACCACAAACGCGACATTTAAAATCACGGCCTGTGTACAAGCCCCCGCCCACATGGCAAAAGGGAAACCTTCACCTCTTCCACGAACAAGTTACAGAATTACTAAATGAAAAGGGTTTTTACCCTCCTTCAAAATGTCAGACCCCTTATAACTAAACATAGACACTCATACCAAAAAAATCACGGACAAATTTCGACACCACCCAACACCACCCAACCGAAAACCACACCCCCACCGATACAGCAGGCAAGAAGATCAGTCTCGTCCTCAGAGAGCGACAGCGGGGAGGAGCTGGGAGCTCCAGCGGGGGGGACACGCCCGGAACCCAACGCGGGAACCTACCCGCGCCCCCCCAGCGCACTTTTTCCCTACCTACTACTAACATACCTTCCTCCCACCCCGCTATCTCTGCTTCCCCTGTCACCACACGCGCAAAAACTTGTAGTAAAGCCAAAGCAGTAAACTTAATAGTTAATAAAAAACACCGTACGCTATGATCACCTTCATGCAGCTAAATTGTCGCGGATACAAAATAATCGTCATCTAATAACTGAGTCTATAAGATCCTTAGACCCAGACATTGTCCTCCTCAATGACATCGGGGCTCTCAGTAACCCCATAAAACTGTACGGATACACGTGTAAAAACACCACAGCCATACCTCACGACGGCGTAGCCATCCTGATAAAACACACTCTTCGACACGACTTCTTAGTGGACTGGCCTACACCTCATTTTTAGCAGCCAGTTTTCAAACCTCACACGGTTCATCTTGGGGGCCCACAATTTACGCTCGACCCAACACCGGACTTCCTCTTACCAGTGTACAACGACTATTCAACCACACGAACAAAACCTGTCTTTTCTCATAGCCGTCTTAACGCTGCACACACAACTTTCAGACACGGCAGGAACAACCCACACGGCCTTCAGCTACACCAAATTGTAAACTTAAAACGCCTTCGCTTTCTGGGGCCAGACTTCCCAACATGTTCCTTGGAAATGGTGGCACGGGGCGACCCGACCTTGCCATCACTAACAGACAGTCCATTCACCTACACCACCACCTCTCTCCGGGCCCCCTCTGTGGCTCGGATCACATACCTCTAATTCTCCGCATATCCACAAACCCTATTTCCGTCCCTTCACCACCTTACTTTGACTACAAGAACGCAAACTGGGCAGACTTCAAGGATGCCCTCGCAAACACACACAACCCCACACCACTAGAAAGACAATACCACACACAACTTGACACGCCATAAACACTCTTCAAGAAAACACCCTCACAGCTGCTAACACGTACATCCCAAAAGGGAAACAACAAAAAATTTTCTATGACTTTAAACCCTCTTCGGACACAACGTCCTTATTTTGCTACAGAACACGCTTTGAAACGAAACATTCAAAATCACATCAGAGTCCGGGAGACTTAAACATTCTACGCCAACACATCCTCGACAGTTTACAGACTGACCACGACACCCCACTGGAAAAGTTTAGTACAGCGCATGGACAGCAAGCGTACTTCTAACTCCACTGAGTTCTGGCACATGGTGCACAGAATGAAGGGAATAAAGAGGGAACGCTTCGAGTTTTTACTCGTCAACAACATCCGGGTAAGAGACCCTGTCCGAGTCACCCGATGCGTTTAAACAAACCACGGGGAAAACTGTTTTCCGACCAACACCCCTCCCTCAGCACATCCCCAGCACAACACACATAGAACATATTACCACACACTTTGCACCGACACGAAGTAGACACTATTCCTCTGGGCTACATAAACACCAAAAAAACTTAAACCACGAAACCCCTCTCACCACACCATTTTGAGGAGGAGGATGTCGCCAGGCTGCTAAAACGAACGCCACGCCGGGGCACCAGGCCCACAGGCATCACCTGGCCCATCATAAAAAATCTCCCCCCACGATCATTTCCTCACTCACACACATTTTCAACGCCTCGCTCGCCACAGGCTATTTCCAAAAGCCTTCAAAACAGCCACCACAATTCTTCATCCCAAAAACCCGGAAAAAGCACTCACTCGCGAAAATTACCGTCCGATTAGCCTCCTCGACATTCTAGGAAAGACCTTGAAAGACTAGTATGCACCCGACTTAAGACGCACCTCGAGAAAAAAAACCCCCTGTCCCCAAAGCAGTTTGGCTTCAGGAAAGGACACTCCACCGACGACGCGCTAAACACCATAGTGGCCTACCTAAAAGGGAGCACACAACCAAGCTATTATAAAACAGTTCTAGTGACAAAAGACTTTAAAACAAGCATTCGACACCGTGTGGCACCAGGACTAAAATATAAAATATGTAACGACTTTGACCCCCTATTCTGACCAAAGACTACTATGCAACTTCCTGACAGACAGACAGATGAGACTCCGCCCTACAGACATACTTTCCGACCCTTTTACACCACTAGCCGGGGTCCCCCAGGGCTCTATCCTTTCCCCAACTCTCTTTAACATGTACACTCATGACCTACCTGACCCGACACAACGAGAATCTCTGACCATTCAATATGCAGATGACGTGACACTACTAGCACGCCCCAGACTTAGCCCAAACAAAACTGATCGAATCCAAGGGGAAATTACTGAAACCAGCCTGGGGGAACTCAAATGGAGGATTCACTCACACCCTCAAAAACCAAAGCCACTTACTTTAATATAAAGGAGATAAGCCGAGACTAATATATCTATACCCTTTTCCTAAACACAACCCACACCAATCCCCCGAAGTAAAAAATAATACAGTACTCGCCTTAACATAGACAGAGATCTCAGATTCAATCATCACACAAAAAGCCAAATTAGGTATCGCGGCCAGAGTACAGAGCAGCCTGGGCAGGTTCCGCTACAGCTGCACGCGCACAAAATTGCATCTTTCAAAGCCCTTGTTCTACCACACTTAACCTACTGCCCCCTCATCCTCTCTCTAGTGGCACAAACAAATCTTTTCAAACTACAGAGGATCAGAACAAGTCACTACGCTCCGCCTTAGGGTAAAGTGGTACGACTTCCGGTCCTCTGTCTCCCTTCCGAGGAGACAACATCCTTCCCATCAACATCACACTATACAACAGAGCACAAAAACGAATCACCATGTTCCACACACAACATGACACAATGTACACCTTCATCGACACTCTCCGCGAGCTTATCGTCTTCCCCGAAACAAACTTACTAACACCAAACCCCAACCCCTCATTCCAATCTAAAACATAATCACTTCACTGTTTCCCATAACTCCTCTTATTTCCACTAACCCCTTTTTTTTTCCACCCGCTTCCCCAGGGAGGGCCAGGCTTGGCCAGACCTTCCTTACACACTCTCTGTGGTATTGTTTTAGAGATGTGCCAACCGTGGCAGCAGCGAGTCGCGACAGCCCAGGTCGAGACCACGTTTTTGCCACAACGGATTCCTCAAAAGTGTTCACACAGCCCGACCCCATCCTTTTCCTGTCCTGAAATAACCACACCTTCCAACAGGTTTCCCCAGGCGAGGCACGCAGTCGGTCCCGGCTGTTTTTTTCTCACTTATTGTCCCTTTTAGCTTTGTATTCATATTTTTTGTTTTTAAAATTTTTTTTTTGATAAGGCTGGTGCTGCGTGCAACGCCCCTGCACCTCTTCCAACGGTTCAGGGCCGGAGGGTTTTCCATCCAGGGGGGCCAAAGACTGACAGGCCATGGGTGGCCACGGCTAAATGACCCTGACCAGCGCAGCCCCCGACGGCCCGTCTTCCGCATGGATCCCCCCCCTAACCACACTCTCAACCATCTGTCCTCCCTCCGTGCGAGTCTCACAGGAAAACCAACTGATGGCGGCGAAGGGAACCAAGTTTAAAGTTCGAGACCCGGATCCTTGCGTCATCACCGACGGCCTCCACACCCGCGGGGGAGCAGACCTGGTTTCACCACCCCACACAGCGGGGATGAAGACTGGTTGTCTTTCGGATCATCCGTCGGGTTGTTTAAAATTTTGTCGGTCGGTGGGGAAGCAAATTCGGTCGTAATTCTCTCCGTTGTCCTTCTCACTACTCTCACTATCCGTCCGTGGTTCGGACGAGGCCACATAAATTTCCCAAAGACCCCTTCGCTCTACGAAGGTATCCTGTCCCCCTTTTATGCTGCTACAAAACTTTTTACTCCTACAATCCACTCCGTTCCACTTCCCACCCCCTCCCCGTCTTCTATCTCACTGCTACTATTTTACCGTGGTTCGGACGAGGCCCATTAAATCCAATGACCCCTCTGCATACGGAGGTAATCTTTCCTTTTTTTTTACGCTGCTGCAAAACTTTATACTCCTACAATCCACTCCGTTCCGCTCGCCTTCCCCTCTCTATCAGTGGTTCGGATCCCACGAAAAAATGTAGGTCCCTCCGCTCTACGGGGGTCCTTCTTCCCCTGTCCAATCTCTGAAAAAAAAAAAAAACTTTTAAACTCAGACTTCTTTCACTAAATTTTTTTACAATTCCTTCCTCCTGTTTGTATATGTTGGAACGCGGGGGAGGTAGTGGAGAATGACGCCAGCCGCCCGTGCGGGGTGCCCAGGAGTATCGGGGTGTGCGCGCGTACATGGCAGTTTACAGAAAAAAAAAGCAAAACAAGACAATAAACAAACAACAACAGCAACAACAAAAACAAAAATAGAAGAAAGAAGATAAGAAGAAAAAAGAACGAAAAGAAGAAAAAACAAATCAGGCGTGAAGAAGAAAAATCAAGAACAAAAAACCAAAACTGAAAAAAACTGGTGGGAGGCGGGGGTGGGCGCGGGGTTGTCCTGGGTGTGTCCGGAGCACCATCTTTCCCAGGCCCATGTCCTGCCAAGCCGCCCCAGAGTGGTTTCTGTTTGCTCGTGCGGATGGGAAAGCGTGTCGTTAGGTCGAGATCGACTCACAACAAAACCACAAAAAACATACAGCACCTGGGTCAAGCCCGGAGACTTTTTCTCTTACTAGCCTCCTTTCTCTCACCCATCTATTCTTCTCCCTGTCCCCACTTCCCCATCTCCTGCTTTCTCTTTTTATATTCTGATTCTGAGACAAGACACTTCAACTCAGAGACTTGTACCACCAACAACCTCTCTCCAAATAAACCAACCAACAACCCAGGGTGTCTTGTTTATCAACCATGTAGAGAAGACGAAGGTCACTACATTTGGTGACCTACGGAGTGACAAGACACACCCAGGGGGGGGGGGGGGCTGCCCCCTCGCCCCTGCCCCCCCCCCCCCCCATCACGCCTGCCGCGCCGCCTGCAGCCACCCAAGCCACGTCGCCCACGCCCGCGGCCGAGCCCTGCACCTCGCCGCCCACGCCCGCGGCCTGCCACGGCCTGCTCACCGCCACCCGCCTTCCAAGCCCTGCCTCCTGCCGCGGCCTGCCTCACCCGCCCGCGGCTACAGCCTTGCCCTTCGCCGCCCACGCCCGCGGCCCAGCAATGCTGCCTCACGCTGCCTGCCTCATCCCGCCCACGGCTCACCTCTCACACACCCGCCACACCCGCTTCCATGGCGGGTCTCTCTGACACCCCTGGCGCCACCACCCACCCATGTCACCAGCGCCACTAGCCGGTATGCCTGACGAAGCCACCACCACTCTTAAGGGCACCACAGCCCTGCCTCCTGGCGCCTCGGGCTACTCCTCGCCCCTGCTCCTTGACGCTGCTTCCTGCTGCCTCACGCTGCGTCCTGCTGCCTTCCGCTGCCTCCAGCAAGGCCCTGCAACGCACGGGCACCGCATCCCGCCGCCCGCCCTTGCCTCCTGCCGCCACGTGCTACTCCTCGTCCTCCGCTGACTCCTGCTCCCTGACGCTGCTTCCTGCTGCCTCACGCTGCGTCCTGCTGCCTTCCGCTGCCTCCACCAAGGCCCTGCAACGCACGGGCACTGCATAGCAACACAAGCTATCTTGGGAGCCGATTTTTTTGGACACTTCGCCTTCCCACGTCGACACCAAGAATCGCAAGCCTCCCTCCAGATCTTGTGACAGCAACCACAACCCGCGGACCCTCGCACCTCCTATCTAATTTGCAGCTACCGCCGCAACGTAAAGACTGGACTGTGCTCTACCCCTTATCAACCTCGGCACCTCTTTTCTAATCTTGCGCTACCGCCGCAACGTGCAGACTGGACAGTTGCCTTAATCCGTATTTACCTCGGCACGTGGCACCTCTATTTTATTCCTGTATAAGTTTTATATGTATAATATTTTTTTTTTTTTTGAGGAAGCAGAGTACTGTGGTGATTCACACCACACCTGGTTAATCACCTTTCAGTCCACGCCATGCTCTTAATCTTGTCCTAGGGATTATCACTTCCATACCTCTTAATGGCTTCACTCAGGTTTCGCCTCCCCTTTTTCATGTCTACATCACCTATGATCTCGCCGACTGCCCATTAAGGGATTAGGCGTCAGGTCGTGAGTATCGTGGCCCTTTATAAGGACGTCTCTTGTAGAGACAAGACACTTCAACTCAGAGACTTGTACCACCAACAACCTCTCTCCAAATAAACCAACCAACAACCCAGGGTGTCTTGTTTATCAACCATGTAGAGAAGACGAAGGTCACTACAATATAAAATATATATTATAATATATTTTTATATTATATATATATATATAGAGAGAAGAGAGAGAGAGAGAGAGAGAGAGAGAGAGAGAGAGAGAGAGAGAGAGTGAGAGTGTAATGTGTCAGCAGTCAGCACAAAATATGATAGGGGAAGGGTTCTTGAAGATAACACGAGGACGGGCGCAAAAACACACACATACACAACACACACAATATATATATATTATATATATATATATATATATAATATATATATATATATATATTATATATATATATATATATATATAGTGATGGGGTCTTCGGTCGCCTCAGAACGCATATGGCCCTATATTATATAGTATCCCGCCTGAACGCTACCGCCAGTGATAGTAGAAATCGTTTGTCGCCGGCACATATTGATATGCTGATATTCATGAGCTCACTAGAGCGTGATGCGTACGTGGTTTGGTCAGTAAACTAATTTTCTATGTCTATAGCTATGCTATATACAGAGCTGGGCACTAAATACATTAAATGTATCAATGTAATTAATGTAATACTAAATACATGGGAGAAATGTATTTAAATACCAAATACTAAATACATTTTACGAATGTATTTAAATACTAAATACTAAATACATTAATTGTATTCAAATACATTTGTAAATACATTTTAAATACATTTTAAATACAAAAAAATTTATGCCATGAATTAAATCATCAAGTTTCGAAAGTACTAGTCCGAATACTATAGTATTCACTTATTTAATTATAAAATCTCCAGAGGTACAAAATGATGAAATCTAAATTTCCAAACTCTTTCTTCTATTTGCAATATAAGTATGCATTCCTTTGAGAATTCTATAAACCATCTACGACACTATATGGAATCCACTCCCTGACAAAATGTTCGAGTTGCATTATTATCATAAAAGTTTGCACACACTTTCAACAATATGAAATTCTTGGAGCTAAATACAGTATAGAAATGGCTGGAGGAAGCACCGAATACTAGTGACTGAAGAGAACAGAATCCCAGACACGCTTATCAGACACCAGTGGATGGATTCAGCAAACCATTTACGAGGTAAGACTCTGGTAAATTTCCTCGTACCTCCCTGCACATGGCACGACCCTATTCGCAAACATTTTACGATATTGCAAGTATCCTGTAACCTAAGTGGTCCTTGTATTAGTAGCGGTACCAGAAGGTTTACCAACTTTAGGGGGAAGGAACCAGTCTCCGTAGCTGATTTCATCATCTAGTATTTATATAGGAAAAGTTTTGATAGTGAATACTAATTTGTATCTTTTATATTTTTGAAAGAGGGGGACATGTATACTAAAAACCCGAAAAAGGCAACACCGTGCAATGGACACTAAATTTTTACCCTTATTGGTCCTTGTCGGCGATATTGGTCTCATTTTAAGCCGTCTTGATTTTCCCACACGCCACAGTTCATATGATGTTGTGGTGGGGCTGGAAAACATGTGGCGGGCAGGTGGGGGTTTTGGTGGTTGGGGCGAAACATGGGTCGGCCTGAGGTGGGGGGTGTGGGCTGGCAACATTGTCAGGCAGTAAGCATGTCTTACACTTTGTCCAGTGTCTAAAATATATAAAAATATAAAACAACAGCCCACAGCACCAAAGGGGGCGCGTTCCCGCCGTAAGTCCCAATATCGCCTGTTTAATCCGATCACAATTCCCCCCTGTGTTTTATGGTTAAACCCTTTTCAGGTCAGGAGTCATGATGGGTCAGGGTCATAATCCCAGGGTCCCACCACGTCTACCCACTCCTGCCCTCGTACTACATCTCTCCAGTTTTCCCGTAAGTGTTTTTTTTTTTGTTGGTAATCTTTTTAATTACCTCACCAAGTAGTAACAAAGGTACACTAAAAGAGATCCATAGGTGCATGTTTAAACTACTCCTTCAAGATTTTAAGATAGGAAAGCCGGTACCGGAACTGCGCCGATGGGAAAACACTCGCCGCCTCGTGGGGTTTTCCAAATTCTGATATTACAGGACCCAAATTACATTTAATCATTTTTAAACCCGTGTTTTGCACCCAGGGATGAAATACCAGAATGCTTATCATTTAGGTTAAGATAGGTGCCAAGTCCGGGTTTTATTTTAGTTTTAACCACGTGGGCGAGAGTATAAAACGGCAGCCGAGGAAGGACACTGATCAGAAAAAAGGGAAGCCTGTGACCACTATAAAAATAGTTTTAAAAGGCGGGAACTGAAGGGATTTTTAAGAAGTGGAGGGGGGGTTTTTTTTACAGCTATTAAAAAAAGGAAATGGTAAGTTCTGAGGGGAAATACTAATTTGTGATCATTTATGTTTTTGAAAAGAGTAGGGTTAAAGGACCGAAACTTCGCGGTCGTTTTCAGAGACCCCCGACTAATTTTTCCTGGCCTAAAATAGGGGTTTTTTTCTAATGGAGATACGTATTTTTTTTTTCCGGAAACCCATTAAAAAAAAAAAATTCATCACCGAATTTTATGCAAGGTTAAGGTTTGGGTTTACCTATAATGTTTTTAGGTTATTAAGGTTAATTTAGGTAAATTTTCATTAAAACCTATAAGGTTAAGTTAGGTTAGGTATAGTAGGGGTTAAGGTTAGGTTAGGTTTATTAAAACCTATAAGGTTGGGTTTTGGGTATGTTCTATTCAATTATTCCCGTTATCTGAGACCCTACTGACGGCCAATTTTTAGTGCTTTTTCTGATCGAGACGGGTTTTTTAAGGGAAAGGGGGCCCCAAAAAAATTCTGTGATAAATTTATTTTTTTTTTTTAAATAGGGGTTTTCCCGGAAAAAAAAAAATTTTCTCCTTTAAAAAAAAACACCTATTTTAGGCCAGAAAAATAGCGGGTCTCTGAAAACGAAAGCGAATTTTCCTCGTCCATTTATTCCCGGGTCTTAAAATGGGGGTCTGACATTTATTGGGAGAGTAAAAGGAGTTTTTTTTGAAATGATTTTTACCAATTTTTTTTACAAGGTAAATACTGAGGGTTAGGGTTTTGGATAAAAAACTTTAAATTTTCAGTAAAAAAACCCAACATTATGAGGGTATGTGTAACTCTTGTTTTGGTTTTTTGTGTAACACCAGTGGTTTTTTTTTTTTTGGGGGGGGGGTAACCTTCTCAAGTTCTTTTTCAAGTAATTAGATTGGGTTTAGTTCCTCCGGTATTATTCCAGAAAAACCCGAATTCACTTTGGGTACAAAAACTATTTTTTTTGGCGATTTTTATGGTTTTGGATTTTTTTGCTAAGTTTCTGTCGAAAAATATTTTTTTTTCTTTTACTGGGAAGGTTGAGTAGGATAGGTAGGTTTTAGGTTGATATGGAAAGGGTTTTTACGGGTTACGGGGTTGGGGCCGGGTAAATCCGAGCCCCACGCCAATTTTGGAGCTTCAGCCCCCGAAAATGGGTTTCCCAGTGGCACCGATGGTTTTACGGAGCAAGTCCTTCGTGGAGATGAAAAGGTTTTAGGGGCCATAAACAAACCCCTTTTTTTTCACTTAAAATAAAAAAATAACGGTAGAAATGGGTTCTCTCATCTAAAGAATAATTAAAAAAGTACTAAGTGGGAAAAAAAAAGGTCACCCGGAAAAAATATTTTGTTAATAAAACCAAAAAACATAAGATAAGATCAAGTGGGTCGTCCAATGCTTAATTGTTTGTTGATTAAGGTGGGAGCAAGAGTGAGTGAAAATTTTATCGGTTTTAAAAATAAATTCTCGCCCACCGAAACCCCAATTAAATTAGCCTATTTGCTTTCCATACAAAACCCTCCTAACTTTATATAGTAGATAATTGCAAAACCCACACTAAAAAAAATAATAGTGAATATTTTTAAACCATATAAATTACTTTTAATATTTAGGTTAAATAAGCAGTGGGAGACATCTTAGATAGGGAAGTATAGGGTAGGTGGTGATAATTGGTTTTAATGTAGGATTTTTTAATTTCAGGTTTAATAATTAGCATTAAAGCTTTTTAAATTTCCATACCTTGGGGCTTTTTTCTTATGAACTTTTTTCGTGCTTTAAAAACAAAACCTCCCATATAAAACCATACCTTTTAAAAAATAAAATTTTTTTTAGCTTCATGGAATTTTGTGGGAATGGAACACGACAGGCTGCATTGGGAAAAGGGGGTTTTCAGAGATGGCTTGATCCTCTGGTCTAGATGTCATGACAACCACCACCTACGGTTTTACCACCTCCCCTTGCCATGAGATCCTGCAGCTCTGTGAGGAGATTGGGCCCAATTTTCCAACCCCCAATAGGACTGTAGCAATTCCAATCCACACCAAGTCTGGTTGCCCTGCATTCTTTCTAGGAATTTCGTGGTTGGGGTGAACTTTTTGCTCTTATTTTAATTATTTTAAAATTTCCCCCCATACCCAAAATAGTGACAACAAAAAACGGGTTTTAAAAAACCAATTTAAGTAAGCATACCTAAATAAAGATTATGTACTATACCAGTGGTTTTTTCAAAAAATAATTTTTTTTTCATCCACTGCATTCTAATAATGCCATCAGCTTAACTTTTAAATTTAATTTATCACAAAAAAAAATTATGGGGGATAGTTTTTGTCTTTTCCTTTTTTGTAATAAAATGAACTATACGGTTGAAACCCTCATTTGAATTTTAATTTTAGTTATTTTGTTGAAAGTTTTTTTGATCGAATGTAACTTTTGAATTTTATTTTTGTCGACAAGGTTTTTTGGAAGTACTGAATCAAAAACTCAGGACTCGGATACAAAAAATTTGAATTTAAAAATAGCTAAATTTTTTGTGTATACCGATTCTGTATGGCCTCCAACGATCATGACCCCCCCCTTTTAGCTGTCGGGCTCTCTGCGTTTTCCCCAAAAAAATCAGGGGCTACACAGAAAAAATTTCCCCTTGCATGCCACCCCCCCCCTCCTTGTCAACTTTGTGGTTACGCAGACAATGTCATTTGATTTCATTTTTATGTTAGACATTTTGAGTTTCCCTTCCAAAATCAATTTCAAAGGGTGGAAGAACTTTTCCCCCCCAAAGGCCCAAAACCTGCGCTTTTTTATTACCCTAAATAACTAACCTAACAACTGTTAAACTATGGGAAAGATTCTTACATGACCCCCGCCATTTTTTGACGAAATATATTTTTTTGATAGAATTGCTTTTTAAGAGAATCTGACCTTTTTTTTCGTGACAATCACTAGATTTTTTTTACCCTCTAGACCCCCCCTGTAAAAAACAGTGATCACTAGTTTTTTTTTTAATTTCAAAGTAAGATAAAAATGAACGAGGACGCGCGGGGCATTTTTTTTAGACAAATGACTAGTTTTTCTTTTCCTAAAATTTTGGGGTTTTTTTAGATTTTTTCTTATTTTTCCCGGAAACCCATTATTTTTTTTTTTTTTTTTTTCACCAAAAAAACCTACGGGCTTTCTTGTTAACAATGTATTCATTTAGAAAAAAGCACTAAAACTTTGGGCCCGGAAATAAAAAGCAATGTCTCAAAAACAGAGGAATAACGGAATTGACGGGAAACAAAATGATTCCCCCCCCCATTGCCAGCCCGCGAGTGATCCCTCTGCCTAGAATATTTTTAAAAGGACCCTAGTCGGAACCCCCCTGCCGGGACCATTTTTACCTTAACCGAACTGAACCTAACCCCCCCCCGGCCCCCGGGGGGATTATTAAAATCACCCCAAAATTAACCTAAAAAAAAAGGGTTAGGGGCATAAATTTTTACAATTGTATATAAATTTTTTAAGGTTACCGGGGTTGATTAAAAAATGCGCAGCATACTGAACAAAAAATAATACAGAAAAAAAGTAGTAACGGCGGTACAACCGCGCATTCTCGTCCCTTATAACCCAAAAAACTCTCCCGACAACTTGGGGGGACGGGGGGGGGGGGGGCGCGAAAAACCCCTGCTAGTTAACTAACCTAACTGGGCATTGATCACTAACCTAACATCGTGGGAGGGTTTTTTGCCCCCCTTTCCCAGATTCCCCCCTTTAGGTTTTTTTTTAATTTCGGGAAATTTCTATGTTTGCCCACACCTCCCCTTCCCCCCAAACAAATTGGGGGAAACCGTGGGAATACGGGGTTTTCGGGAGGGGAAAAAATTATGGTCGGAAACCATAATTTTTAAAAGTTTGTGTAGGGGGCTAAAATTCCCTAAACAGGGGAATTTTTCCCTTATCTAGAGAAATTTGCAAACCCAAAATTTTAAACCCAACTACCAAATTTTTAAACCCAACCCAGTGGGGCTTGACCCACCGATAACCTAACCTAAACTAACCAAAACCAAAGCTACCCAACCAAATCAAACTAATTAACCCAAAATTAAATTTTCCTAGCCTAACCAAATCTAACCTAACCCCCCCCTCAGGGTTTGGGAGGTGTTCCGACACTTCGGTCATCATTCTGTGGGATCCAGGGCACCCGCCTGGACTCGGAAAAAACCAATACATTTTCCGTAGATCTAGGGGAATTTTTTTAAATCCTAACTCAAAAAAAAAGTGGTTTTCAATGCATATTTTTTTTACCACACCAAATATCCCGCATTCCCCAGGTCCCCCAAACCTGATTTGTGGAAAAAAGGGGGGGTTTTGGGCAAACACTAGAATAATACCGAATTTCCGCGGCTGTTTTGGGTTATAATTACTCCTTCCATAAGAACGAAACGTTTAGTAAAACCCCACCGATCGTTGTTGGTTTAAACTGCACATATGCCGGTTTATGGAACTTCGCCGAAACGCCAAAAGAAACTTCCCCCCAGGGGAAAAACTCGCCGACGGGAAATTTTCGGCGACAGTTCCCCTGGTAAGGACCTTCCCTAACCCAACCTTGATATTGGTCAACTACCAACATAAACTAACCCCATAACCTAACTCAAGATCAAGAACTAGTTTTCGCCAGAAAAAAAGGAACACCCCGAATGAAAAATCGGAAATTGGCCCCGTGGCGAGAGTTCCCATCGGCACATTCCCGGGACCCCAAAAACCTACCCCTTTACACTCGTTTTTTCAGACCTATAAATAACAGTAGAAAGGGAAAAAAAATTTAATCGGGGGGGTCTTTCTTTAAAAACCCCCCCTGTCCCCCCCCAGCAGTTAATGGGTACCGGGTGTTAGCCGGGGGGTTTGGACCCCCCCTCCCGGGGATGGTGGCTTCGGCCCAAAACTAAAGCTGCAGGGTAATTTACATGGATCTGAGGCATTATCCCCCTAAAAAAACAAACAAAAAAACCACTGGTATTTATAACATACAAAATATTAGCCAAAAATTTCCACTTTTTCCCTTTACAATAAATTTATTGATTTATTTAATGCCTAAAAAGGTGAATGTGCCAGATCCTTTCAGATAAGACGAAGATCATTGCATGTTAGAAACACACACGGACACATCATATCAGGCTATTTTGTTGTGTTTTCAGAAAAGTCATGATTTTTTTTAATAGATTACCCGTATCGGTGACAGGTGTCAAAAAAACCTTATATGCAAATAATGAAAAATAAACTCTTGAGACATATTTACTACAATTTTTGGGGTTTTGATAATGAAATTAAAGAAATTTTTTTGTAAACAAAAGCAGTGTAAGCCCAACAGCATCTGTAAGCGTGGAAATTGGCGTTGCGGCACGAGACCCCTTGGTGGCTACCTGGGAATGACCTCGTAGCTTTCTAGATGCTTACAATATCGTTTCCAATACAGTTTTTGCCATCTCTCGTAGCGGCTAGTAACTTTGACCCGTAACGGGTATCGCTGGTAAGTTTTTCTGAATCCGGCCCCCGGACAGGAACTGAACTTGTTTAGACTCTAACCCCCCGTCCCCCCGCTCCACCCGCCCGTCGCCACCCACCCCCCTTTGTCCCCTCCCTCCCCCCCCATTCCCCCAAAATCCTTCGTGGGAAATGCTTAGATATGAATATGATAAGAAATTAGGACCGAGAATTTGTTCTTTGGTCTTTTTCAAAGGGAAAAAAAGTTTAATATTTCATCTCACCGGCTGTTTAGTTTAAACTACTACTCTAGCAAAGTCTGAATTTCTTTTTTTTTCCATGGATTTCCTTAGATTTTGCGTTTTCCCTTTGGAGTTTTTCCTTTCAGGCCTAAATTTTCCTTTTTTATAAGGAAATTTCCTGAAAGGGAAACAAGGTTTTACTGAACATCAGGATTGCAAGATAGTTGGGCGGGTTTTTGGCCAAATTAGTGATAAAAAATAAATAAAAGAATAAAAAAGTATTTATATTTTATATTATATGTAAAAAATACAATTATTTAAATATCATTAAAAATATTTTAATAGTTTAATTTCGTTTAAATTGAAAAAATAAAGTATTTATAAATAGATTTTTTATACACAAATAAGTATTTAAAAACAAATGTATTCAAATACAACCCCTCTGGCATATATCTATCCTAGACCATAATTTCATTGGTCTATGATCTATCTAAACGTCTTTCCCAGGGGGTCTTACTTCTTGATACTTGAACTTGAGTTGTTTAGGGTAATTTCCCCAGAGCCGTGGTTCTACCCCCTGCGCCGGTCCTAGGGCCCTAAACTGTAGGTCCTTGGTCCAGTAAGGAGTTTGTGGGTGCTCTACATACGAAGTGTAAGCGGTACTGGTGGTTTCGTCAGGGACTGGTCCAGGTATTCGTCCAGTTGGGATTTTTAACTTTTCTACGGAGCAACCGGTGATGTCTCAAAATGTTTCTTGGGAGGCTGTTGAAGGCTTTTGGGGTCACTGTAGGGTAGGCTGGCTGATAGAAGAGTCTTGATCCTTGCCGGGGCTTGAGTTGGTGGGGTTTTCCCTGAAGCATTTCCGACCTGCCCTCTCATTTATGAAAGCATCCACTTTGTTGATGTTGGAGGGGTTGGGTACTTTTTCTTCTGGATCTTCCAGATGTATATGGTGGAATATCTCTCTCTGCGTCGTTGCGGGGAATATAGTCCTAGTCTTTTTAGTCTTTCCCAGTAGGAGAGTTCTTTCATCCCTCTTCGCCTTGTGAATGACCGTTGGACCGACTCAAATGCCTCCTCTTAGGAACTCTTTCTCCAAAAATATATGTTAAAAGGAAATTTGAATAAAATTATTGTTATTTTCCTTATTTAGAGGTTACATTATACACACTAATTAATAAAAATGAAATGGCCTACGCCCATAAACTTTATTTTAGGGGGGTCTACCAGCAAACTTGTCATGACGGGCCGGCATAAAATTAGTCCCGGGCAAATCAAAAACGGCATATTGGCATTGAATGGGCAAACCGTAATAAAGTTATCGGCCCTGGCTGCGGACCGACAACTTGTGCGTTCATGTTTGCACCCCGGGCCTGTTCGGTTACGTTACGTTTCTGTGTCAGATCTGTGTCGGCAAACCGTAACCAAACTATTGCCACTACTGACCCACAAACGGGCCGACATAGCATCTATATCGTGCCATAAAGGGGCCAACACAGCAACTGCATCGTGCCACAAGAAAACCGATTAGCACCCAAAATAGTGCCATAAGCGGGCCTACCAGAAACTGAATCGTGCCACAAGCAGGCCGATTTAGCATCCAATAGTGCCACAAGCAGCGACTTAGCATTTGAATAGTGCCACAGCAGCCGACTTAGCATTTGAAATAGTGCCACAAGTGGGCCAATATACACTGAATAGTGCCAAAGCAGGCCGATAAAGCAGCTGAATCGTTTTTAAAAACCTTTTCCTAATGCCGGTTTTAGCACGCCGACTATTTACCCTGCCACGCCCTGCGCACGTACGACAGATGACATCACACAGGAAAACTTGATCACGCCTCCGGGACCAGAACTTTATCGTCAGATTCGCTTATTTTACCTAAATGTCTACAAAACTTAACCCCAAAACCATCCAAAATTTAAACCAAACCTAAATGAAACCTAAAAACGTTAACTTAACCCAAATTTAACATTTTTTTTTATATGATAATAGCAAGGTTTAATTAGGTTACTTAAGTTTGATTAGGTTAATTTAAGTGAAGTTAAGGCTTGGTTTAGATTTGATTTAGGTTTGGTTAGGTTTAAGATAGGTTTGGGTTAAGTTTTGTAGACTTTTTTAGGTTAAAAAAGCGAATCTGATGATAATTTTTTCTGGTCCGGGAGGCGTGGCCAATGTTTTCCTGTGAGACGTCATCTGCAGCGTGTGTGTAGTCGTGGCAGGGTAGCTATCCGGGCAGGGCAGCTAGTCGGCGCGCTACACCGCCCCACTTTTAAATGAACACAGGTTTGTAAATGGAATAACCTGTTGCCAGGATTGAAGGGTTTTTCCTAAACTCTTACAGTATGAGCTAAGGCCCAATAGGCCTATAGTGCAACAAAGAATAAGAATTATCACTAATACTTCAAATTAAGCCATAATCACATTCCTCGGCTGCAGTATATCAGTTTTTGCCTGGGGTTGAGGCAGTCGGGGCACTGGCAGCCCAGAAATCCAATTCACAATGTGTGCCCTAATACACCATCAGGCCGAGCTACAAGTATAAAAACTGAAAATGAAACAAAAGTAATTGTGTATATAAATAAAATTTTTTCATAAGAATATAATCACTGTATTGTTACAAAAGTGAAAAAAGTCCAGATAAATGGGGGAAAAATTTCTATTAATGAACAGACAAATAACAAAATAAATAACAATAAATACATGAATGAATAAAAAAATTAAATAATCATAAATTAAAATACATTATATAATATATATATAATTTTATATATATTTATATAAAATTGTATATATATTATATATATATATTTTTAAATATTATATAATATATATATATATATTATTATATTTTATATATTTTATTAATATTTTACCCATAACGTAAGTTTAACAGGGAAGACTCTTATGGGGCTGTCATCCTGCTCACGCACTATTCATGAACTATGTACTATATGTGACAAGTCATGATATTGAGATGCTGCAAATCAAAATGATGAACGCCAGAATAAAATTGGATAAAATCATCGATCGTCAAACCCTCATAAGACATTAGGGGAAAATCTGACGTTAACAGAAAGAAAAAGGGAAAATGTAGCCTGAAAGTCTATAAATCTCCGAAAATTTAGGTTTTGGGTTAGGTTAAGGGAAAAAAAGATAACCGAAATGCATCAGAAAATTATCAGGTTTACCAAAACCACTGAGAACTTATCAACCAGAGGTGTTCAGTCTCACCCATAGCAAATCGGATAAATGTTTAAAATTCCCCACCATCTGTCAGATGTGCAGGGGCTGTCCTGTACAGCAGGCCACGGGTTGTCCTCTTCTGTTTCAATAAAGATACCAGGGTGCCATGCTCCTATGTTGGTGCCTTCTTCACCACCTAAAAGGCTTTGATCCATGCTCTGAAAAAGAAACTAAGTATATTTTCATGATCCGATGCACTGCCCATAAGTTTTCATACTTTTTTGCAGATTTCTATATGTTCTTATCGGCCAATAATCTTCACAAAAGAGATTGTTCACCTGCAATCACTTCAATTACACTTAAAATAAAATATAGCCACATCATGGCGTACGGGGATGAGGCCATGCGGCCATGCCCCCCCCCCTTTTGAAAAGAAAAAAATATAGCCAATAGATAGCACCAATATATATATATATATATAAATAAATATATATATATATATTATAATATATATATATATATAATATAATATAGTATTTATAAAATTATATCTTATATATTATGTAGTTATATAGATAGATAGTTGATGATTAGTAATAGATAATAGATAATATATGAAATAACAATATTTTTATTTTAAAAAAAAAAAACATTGGTTTTTTTTTAGGGATTTCTTATATTTTTTTTTATTTTCTATATTTTTTTATTTTTTTTTTCCTATATTTTATTTTTTTTTATTTTTGGATTTTTGTATTTTTGGATTTTTTTTAAAATTTGATTTTTATACTTTTTATATATATATTTTTTTCATATTTTTGGATTTTTATATTTCTTGAATTTTATATATATAAATATTTTTTTTATTTTACTTTTATAATTTGTTTATATATTTTTATTTATTGATATTTTTTTAGATTTTAATATATATTAATTTTTATTATTTATATATATATTTTTTTTATTTAAAAAAAAAATTCATTTTATTTTTTTTTAATTTTTTTATTTTTTTTTTATTATATATTATATTATATATATATATAATATTATTTATATATATATATATTATATAGGCCCCCCCCCCTTTTAAATTTTCTGGGTACGCCACTGACCACAATACAAAGACCCATATAATAGACCACAATACAAGAATGTTGGTGCAATCAAAATGGATAAAAAGTTTGTCTAAACTATTTTATGATTACTTAAACTAGTTGCATTGTACAAATCCTGTTGAAGTTGAGAGATAAACGTTATTTAGTAATCCTTAAAAGTATCCTAAACTTTGGTCATTTCGACATTTATTCTTTTTTTTTTTACACCTATACACCTATTTCTGCACTTTCGGGGTGTCGCATAAACTATAATTTACACTCTACCAATCCATACGCATGCATCTTACCTAGAATTGGATTTAGGCACAGTGTGTAAAATAATACCCACTAATCTAACCCGGACATTGTTTGCGTAGCCTATCCTGAAGCAAGAGTAATGGGGGGATAACTGCAAAATGAGGGATTTCCGATTTTTTTTTTTTAAAGACCACATTCTTAACAAAACCCCGAATACATGGGAAATAAATTTTTTAACCACATACTCAATTAAAGGTTGAAAGTATCAAAATATCTTAAGAAAAACTGCTAAAGGTCAATTTCCCAAATTGAAGCATTATAACTACGTGCCTTGTAATGTATCAAACTGCAGTAGAACCGGGCAGGTGTTGCTTCTTTAAATGAAGATGACAGTTAAAAGTAGTGACAGCATTTCTAAAAATACCTTTTTAGACGTTTTGACGGAAAAAAAACACTCCATTTGTAAAAAGTATCAAATAATAACCTAATGAACTATTAAACTAACTTATCTACCCTCAAACTAACCTAACTTAAACCTTGCCCTTAACTACCTAACTTAGCCTTGCTCTTAAACTAAACCCAACTTAGCCTTGCCTTAAACTAAAACCCACCTAAAAACATTTTATGTTTGCACAACATTTCATTGCTACTTTCACACTCGTTCTCATCACTTTAACACTTTAAAAACTTATTATGTTTGCCATTTTACAATTTTATGATGATTATAACAGGATAGGGGTTGCAAACAGCCCTTTAAAAAGCAAACGCTTTTTGGGCAAAGGTTGGAGAGAGAGGGAAAAACACATCTATAGAAAAAGTAGAAAGGTGAAAAGACTTGAATCCAGACACAGTCCCTGTTCTAAATATTAGCCCAGTAGGGTCAGTACTGGGTGTACCAAAGGGTACATCATACACCCATTCATCACAATCCCAGTAAAACTGCAGTTTAGTACAATATCCTCTTTTGACCAAAATTCTCCTGACATAACTGGGGGGCTGCGCCCATTCAACCCCCACCACCACTAGTTTAACTAACCTAGGGCCCGGGCATTGATTACTTATCCTATTAACCTCGCTGGGAGGGGGGGGGGGGATTTCGCCCTCCAACCCCCCATGTTTATATCTCTTTCCGTCGGGTTATAGGGATTAGAAATGCTGCAAAATTGTCATTCTATAACTTGAGGACGGTTTAACTCGTGCTTGTAATGCTTTAAACTGCATTACAGTAAAACCCAATCACCAAGTAAAACATCTTCTCCACGTACAAGCCTTTTACTTAACTCCCTGAAGCGGTACAATTCTAGAGTCCTTTCCCGCCCTTATTACGGGGGTTTTCCTCCAGACCTTCACATCACTTGTGATACCTCTAAAACTAATTTATAAAGTGGGGGAGAGCTGCCCCTTCACCCCCCCCTCCCCCCTAAACGACCCCCTTGAACCCCTCAAAAATATACTATGGTAAATATTAATATTCCCAATCCCTCACTATAACCTAACCTAACCTCAATATAACCTAGCCTAACCTCACTATAAAACCCAAACCTAACCTTACTAATAAACCCCCTAGAGGGACCCAAAAAAAATAATTACTAACCTTTCCTCATATAACCTAACCTTTGCCTGGTAAAATTCCCAGTTCCCCGCAATTAAGTCTCGCTAGGAGGGTTTATGGTAAGGTTTGGGAAAGTTATAATGAGGTTAGGTTAGTAAAATTAATTTTGGGCGATCCAGACCATGGGGGCATTTTGGGGGGGCAGGGGGTTGAAGGTGCATCTTTCCCTACTTTATATTTACGTGTTTAGAGGTTATCTGAAATGATCTGTTAAGGTCTGAGGAAAAAAAAACACTAATAAGGCGGGAAAGGACTCTAGTATTTATCTGGGTAAAGGCAAAATTCTGAGGCTTTTATAAGTCTTGTCTATATATTTGAGCATTTATCATCTCTAATTGTCACCACCCTTTCCTACGTACCTTTATAAGTCTTTGTGGAGTAGAATGAAGTCGATCCTCAGCCTGAGAGGCCTGTAAGACAGTAAATGTAGCGCCGCGGGTGCCCCGGCCACTTCCACTGGTAATATTTTGAATATTGGCTTCGAGACAACGCCGTCACAACGGGCGCGAGTGGCCAACAGCTGGCTACATTCAGCCACCTAATAATCAACAATTATCCTTAATCCGAGCTTTGAATCCTATTTAAGTCCTTCGGCCCGGCCATTCATGTCACATCCACTTAATATATTATCCTTGGGCCGAGTCAAGGAAGACTGTGTTGGGCCTGTACGAATTTATCAATAATTGGCCCGATTATTTCGTTCCCACTGCGGGGCCGACATCGCTTCATCCGATTTGCCGAAAACCCTTCGCCCTGCCGCCGGTGCCGATACGTAACCGGCACAAGCCGACACAGGCCCGCATAGCCCATGTTTGCTGGGATGCTGTACGGTAGGGGTAAGAATTGTAAAAAAAGAAATGGCCGACGCTATAGGAAACTTTATTTTAGGGGGGTCGATGCTGTAGAGGTTAATAATTGTCTGAGAATGGACAAGTAAAAAAAAAAACGAAAAAATCAAATACCGATACCGGTAATACCGGTACTTTGGCACGGTATCGGTATACCGGTATCGTAACTGATACCGGGGTGAGGATGTACCGGTATTATTCCCGTAAACCGGTATCGGCAATACCGGTATTTTCTTGATACCGCACAACCTTATGTAACATTTTAATAAGGAAAGCGCGCGATACCTATCAAATCAATACGCACCTTTACTATACAGTGTACAGTCTACAGGCGCCACAAGCCCCCACGGGCCCACACCCAGGCAAGCTACGGTAGACTCAGGATTGGCGGGCGGCGGCGGCGGCACGTTGCACAGATTTAATGATGCAAGTTTTTATAGGGCTCACTCTTACGAGAAGCTCCATTCAAGATAAAGTTAAAAGAGTAATTGCTATAGACAAATTTTCTTGCTTGTACTTGTAAAGGTTTATTGTACAATCAACATACAGGACATATAAATACAATACAAGCATGTACAGAAATACATATCCAGTAGCAAAAAAAAACAAAGCGGGCATCAGCCTAGCAGTGAGGAGGTTATCCTGTCAGGCTACGGGAGGGGCGCGTGGAGGCTTGGTGATGGTGAGTCACCTGCGTCACTGGTCAGCGTTCGGGGGCGGCGGGGTGTGGGCACGTGATGTGTCAGCGGGGAGGGGGCGTTGCCAGACCTTAGTAAATATCTATTCTAAATCAAAATTCTGGATAGTAATATCTTATATTTTTATGATATTTTTTCAATTTAAAGGCCTCTTCCATTTGCGACATTTCAAGAACCAGTTCACGGAACCCAAGAGTTCAGGCGTTCCATTTGCGCACGAAAACCTGGGTCCGAGGCAAAGCGCGTAGTGACTCAGCAAAACCCTTGAACTTTCTCTACTCACATTGAGAGGTGGGTAGCTTGGGTAGAGTTTTCAGTTCATAACAAACAATGGTCCCCTTGGGCCCTATTTCTCTTATCGTGAAGGGTTTTCCGCATGCCACGAGTCGGAGAGGATGTCAAAACGGCATAAAAGAGGCATACATGGCTGGTGGGGAGCCATGCCCTTCCCGCGATCAAACTTGATATGATCCCTAACATAGCAGTAAGGTAGTGAGTTTATCTCTCGTTATCTCTCTCGTTATCTCTCTCGCTATCTCTCTCGCTATCCTTCTCCCCTCGTTATCTCTCTCTCTCGTTTTCCTCTCTCTCTCTCATCTCTCTCGTTATCTCTCTTCATCTCTTCGTTTCTCTCTCGTTTCCCCTTTTCGAATATCTTCTCCTCTGTTACCTTCTCCCCGTTATCTCCTCTCTCCGTTATCTCTCTCTCTTCTCTCCTCTCTCTTCTCTCTCTCCTTCTCTCCTCTCATCTCTCTCTCTTTTCCCCTTATCTTCCCTTCTGTATCTCCCCTCTCTCTCTCTCTCTCTCTCTCTCTCTCTCTCCTCTCTCTCTCTCTCTCCTCTTCCTCTCTCTCTCTCTCTCTCTCTCTCTTTTCTCTCTTCTCTTCTCTCTCTCTCTCTCTCTCTCTCTCTTCCCCTCTCTTCCTCTTCTCTCTCTCTCTATCTCTCTCTCTCTCTCTCTCTCTCTTTTCTCTCTCTTCTTTACTTCTCTCTGCTTAAAAAATTTCCTCGCCAGCTGAGTATGTTTGTAAACAAAAAACGGGTTTTTGCGTTCCATTTGGACACGGAACCCAAACCTGAAAACCCCGAACCAACCTGAATGAAAGAATGGTTCATGCAACTTGGCACAAATGGAAGAGGCCTTTAATAATATTTTGATTTTTATATTTCTATTTTTTGTCAAAAATGATAAATAATATTGTAAGAAATACAAATATTATGATGATGGATATATAACTTCATTATTTATTATATTTATAAATGCCTATATAAATATATCAAAGTTATCCTTAAAAAGCTAGAAATTTCAAGCTGGTTCTTTACTTTAAAGGATAACTTATGTAAAACTCCTACACCAACTACTACTACTACTACTACTAATGGTGTTGCTGCTACTTATGTAGTTACTAATATAAGCATACGTACTGTAGTAATTACTATCACCAGAGAACAATAGTAAGCAGGCTGAGGACGGATGGATGACTTAAATTCTTTGTTATCCTTTATCTTAAAGTTACATCCACGGTCTTCCGACGCGCAGGTTGGGGGTGGGGGGTGACTGACGTCACGCGATCCAGGTGACCCAAGCTCTCACTGATCCAGCCCAGTCTGAACCAAATCACCACACTGTTCATAGCTTCTCCTCTCCCTCTTTCGGAGTGCGCAAACCTCTCCGATCTCCCCCAAAACTCTCTCTCTCTCTCTCTCTCTCTCTCTCTCTCTCTCTCTCTCTCTCTCTCTCTCTCTCTCTCTCTCTCTCTCTCTCTCTCTCTCTCTCGAAGTTGCGCTTCACCCTCACCACGGTGAGGTTGTGCGCTATTCCCCTCCCGTTCCGGCACCATGCCGGGAAACAAGCGTGGCCCTGCCTGGGAGGCTATTGATGAGAATAGCGATGCCTCTGACGGCTTTCAACTTGTCTGTAACATCAAGAAACGGAACAAACGTTGCGGTGACGACCATGGCAATCCTCCTCCCGAAGGGGCCAGTGCTGCTGCCGCTGACGCCTCCCCCGCCCCTGACAAGCTGTATCGTCTTTTCTTCCCGGTTGGAGTGTCACCTACGGACAGGTCAATCTGGCTAGCGGAAGTTGCTGGCAAACATCGCAACCTATCTGTTACTCCTAAGATGACAACCACGTCTATAATGGCAGTCACGAGGGACAGTGACACTGCTCAGTTCCTAACGGAAGTGGGCCACCCTCTTCGCGGCAGCGTCATGAGACTCACCGAGGCTACGGAGGAAAACCGACAGGTCAAGGTGAATATAAGGAACTACCCATTCTTCATGCCCCTTCACCACCTCGAAGATCATCCAGGCGTCCTCTGGGCTCGAAGGGACGGACAACGTTGGAATTCTCGCTCCAAAATGATGGTGCCTGGCTCCCGTGTGACTGCGATGTGGGTGGGTGACCCACCATCGATGATCGCCCTGCCTGGGATGAGGCCATGCCGTGTGGAGAGATTTATCGGAAAGCCTGCATTTTGTGGGAAGTGCCAGCGATGGGGCCACCGCGAATGGCAATGCAATAGTTACGTGCGTTGTGGTTTTTGCTCGGGGAAGCATGACACTAAGCTTTGCAAGGATCGCATTATCAATGGGGAATCCATCACACCCCGGTGCTCCAATTGCTTCCTGGAGCATAATGCTTGGAGTGTGAAGTGCCTTGTGAGGCCCGATGCCCACCGCTTTAGGAAGCCTGCATCGCCTCTGCTCCCTGCCGCAGTTAATCCCCCGCCGCCAAGTCAAGACTCTGCAGCCTACCCATCCCTCCCTCGGATGGGGCGGGCCTGGCTGCCCCCCCCCTCCTCGCCGCTGCTAGCTGATCTCCCCATGCTGCTCCCTCCTTCGGACCCTTCCCTCCCCCACCCTAGCCACCCGCAGTCTGCCCAAGCCAGTCACCAAGTCACCCCCTCTCCTCCCTCTCACCGTGGGTGGCTGCTCCCCCTCTCCCCCCACAGGTCGCTGAAGGCGGTGTTGCCTCCTTCAGCGATTCTGCGGCTATTTTGACTTTGATGAACGAGATGAAGATGCTACAGGAGGCGCAGGCCCGTTACCAGGAGGAGTGTGCTGATTTGCGTGCCCAAATAGTCTCTCTCCAAGAATTGAAGGGGGAGGTGACAGCCTTGAAGGGTGTGATGGCGACCGCTCGAAGCGACATGGTGAGCGTGACAGGAGAGATATTGAGCCTAAAGGAACTGCTGACAGAGATGACCCGAACGATACAAGCCACTCTTGGTTCAAGGCGACGCCGAGATGTAGCCCCTAACGACGCCCTGTTGGCCTTGGATGTAGACACCATGGACCCTCTTGTCAACCCCCCTCCCCCCATGGCGCCCACAAAATCCCGGGGTGAGAGAGGTCGACGAACGCCTGAAGGGGAACATGAGCCTCCTCCCTAGCTCAGTGCCCGCTCGGCTTGACTCCCCCCCACCCTCCACCCTGGGAGTCCCGCCTACCACCCAACCGCCCTTCTCATTCTGTGCCTAGTGCGCCTATAACTCATCCTCTCCCCTCCCTCCCTGACTGTGCGTTCTGACCTCTGTGCCCTGTCGTAAATCGTGTAGGGTAAACACGAATGTCATAATATTCCCCTTGGCCCATATGTGTGTTTAGATTATTAAAAACTCAACGACTATGCCCCACCTTCTTCTCTCTCTCTCTCTCTCTCTCTCTCTCTCTTCTCTCTTTTCTCTCTCTCTCTCTCTCTCTCTCTCTCTCTTCTCCTAAAGGACTTCATATAATATATGTAACATAACATAATCTTATGTATATGCTGTCTACATGTAATTAAACAAATTACTATCTAACTTCATTAATCATGGCAATCCTTCCATGCAACCTGCATGGGGGGTGCGCCCTTGTCTATTTTGTACCTTAATTATATATGTATTATGTATAATGTGTACATTATTCACAATAAACGTTTTGATCTGATCTCTCTCTCTCTCTCTCTCTCTCTCTCTCCCCTCTCTTCTCTCTCTCTCTCTCTCTCTCTCTCTCTCTCTCTCTCTCCTCTTCTCTCCTCTCTCTTCTCTCTCTCTCTCTCTCTCTCTCTCTCTCTCTCTCTCCATATATATATAATTTAAGCTCAATGCACTCTTGTCCAAGTTAGTGACATGAACGTTGTGTAGACACGCAGATCGCAATGTGTTGGAGTTTTTCTGGAGTTTTAAGGCAGACCCAAAGAAAACGAGCGCGCAGCAACGCACCGTATCACGCGCTCTCCCTTTTCGGCAGACCGCTAGGTTAGGTAAGGTTAGAAAAACGTTAAGTTAGGTTAGGTTTAGGTTTACTTTAATAATAGTAACTTTGTATGGGAATCACAATGAGGTTATTTTCAAGAAAATCCTGTCAAAATTAATAGTTATTCCCCTCAACTCCCGTTTTCTTTGCCTTTGTTAGTAAACAGACATTCCCTCATAAACAGACACTTGCCCACACGACACCGGCATCCTTGTTTACATCTCGGAGTAGCCGACGCCACGCAAAACTTGTACGAACTACAAATTTCAATTAAATAAAGAGAAATGACCAATCTTGGGTGGTCAAGAGATGCTGTAGCATCTCTATGTGATATGTTTAGGGAAAATAAGTGCTGTATATAGGGAATATAGCTGTATTGTATAGTAATAGTAATACGGTGTATGGTGAGAGGAGAAAAATAAAGATGAGAGGAGGAAAATAAAGTGTGGTAGAGTAGGGTAGGAGAAATAAATAGGTTTTTAACTCTATATATACAAGACACGTGTATGATATGGTACATGCGTGTATTTAATTTTTTTTTATGTATGATTAAGATATATAGTTAAGTTTTGAGTTGTTGATGAGAAGTTATGACGGAAAATGTTGATAAAAACTGAAATTTAATAGGCTGCGTGTGTTTTTACTATAGAAACGGGGATAATATGATATGTGTGTTATTTTTACTTGATTTAGGAATTCAAGCAAGGTTTATTTATGATTATGAAGGGAAATGTGAAGAGGGAAGGACATTTTATAGATGCCAGTAGAAGCAGAGTAGCTAATAAGATCTTAGCTACTCTGGGGCTGGATGTTCGAACGTTCGTAACTTTCCGCCTCTAAGATCATCTTAGAGTGTTCATAGCGGCCATCTTAGATCTTGGGCTACAAACACCACAAAAATGTATTTTCAAAGGATCGTCCGAAAGTTCTTAGCTCACGATGATGCGATCTTCAAGCTCGTTCCGTTTCGTTCCGACCATGAGGAATGGAACTCAGCGGACTGTCACTTGGCCAATCAGAGGAAAGATTTCATCAACCTTTGAGATTGTTAGCCAATCATAATGCAGTTAGAATGTAAACAAATATCATGCCTCCCCAAGGGAAATATCTGAAGACTGAAGACGTATGATGTTGATGTTTGATGTTTGAAGAATTTCGCATTATCACGAAAGGGGGATGGATCTCCGCTTAAACCGGGACAGCTCTCTCAAAGACTCCCCCTTTAGGGGAAGCGGGCTGCTAGTGTTAAGCAGGGGTTTCCCAAAAATTCACTGGACGGGGGCCCGACAGATTAATCTTGGACTTGGCGGAAAAAGCAGCTATATATATTAAAATTAAATATAAATATATATTTTTATATAATATATATATAAAATATATATATAATATATAAATATTTAATATATATTCCCAGCGCGCCAAACATTTTTGGGGGGGGGGGGGGAACATAAATAACACAGCGTTTCCCAAAAAGGGGAATTTCAGAAAAGGGATCTTGGCACCCTCCTGATTCCCGAAAAGGGGAAACCCCTTACAAAGGGCAGCTTTTTTTAAGGCACGGCAGTCCTTAAAGGGGACCTTTTGGGGAAGGGTTCAGATCCCACTTGTAAATTTTATGGGACGAAGCTTTACAAAAAGTTTCCCCTTTTTTCCCCCCCCCGCGAGTAATTTGAACAGACGGGCTTTGGTATGACAATCATTGTTTTCAAATTTGAGGGGAAAAGAAAGACCTAAAAAAAAAGAGAAAATTTAAAAGTTATTTATCCTACACAAGGCAGAAAAGGCCAGGGGAAAGAAATACCAAGGTTTGCGGATTTTAAACGAGGAGATGTGTGCATAAGTGGGGGGAAAGTTTCAGGGGGGTGGGTTTTGCATCGTCGCAAAAGGGCCGCGACACCATAACAGTATAAGTGGAAAGGGGGGGGTTTGTAAAACATCAGCAAGCCCCTAAAGGGCCATGAAACTTCAAGTGGTTTCCCCAAATCCCCCAATTAAGGGGAAGAAAAATATTGCGATATGCCCTTTTACATCCTCCCCCGGGCCCAAATTTATAAAAATTCTGGTGTCGCGGCTGTCGCGACGTTTGCCCCCCACCGGGGAAAACTTTCCACCCACTTATGCACAAAATTCCTCGTAACTTTCCAAACAATCCTTAAAATTTCTTCCCGGGCCTCCCCGCCTTGTGTAAGATACAATAACTTTAATTTGCTCTTTTGTTAGTTCTTTCTTGCCACTCATTATGAAAAAATGATTGCCCATACAATGCGCGTCTTTTTCAAATTACTCCCCGGGAAGGAAGGCGTTTATTTTTTTAAATGCTTGGGTTTTAAAATTTGACAAGTGGCATAAAAAACATTCCTAAAACGGTTTTGATGGACTGCCCGTGCCTTAAAAAAGCGGCCATATGTAAATATCTCTCTCGGAAGTCAGAGGCGGGCCCAATAGAGTAAATTTTCGGGAATTTCCCCCGTATGGAAGCGTTTGGGTTATGATGTCGCAAAAACAAGCTTTGGCGGGGCTGTATATAAAAATATATAAAATATATATATATATATAAATTTTATAAAATTTTAAAATTTTTTATATATAATAATATATAAAATAAAATATATATATATAATAAATATATTATAATATATACAGGAAGGGAAACATAAGGAAAAAAAGCGTAAAAAACATGTTAAAAAAATAACTTTACCTGATAAAGGGGGGACCGTGTGCCGCCGGGAAAGTTGCATATCCGCTCTTTTTTTTTTTTGGGGGGAGGGGACAGTTGACAGAAAAATCTCTTTTCCCTCTTCAACAGCCAGAAATTTTATTCCTTTTCTTATTTTTATATTTGTGAGGGTTTAAAGGAATCCCAGTTCACAAGTTTTGAGGTTAAAAAATTGCAAGAGTTTTTTCGGGGCCCCTTTTTGGATTTTATAGGGGTTTTCGTTTTTCTTTTGAACCAGAAGCTTTAAGAAAAAACCAGATATTGCAGTTTTAGGTGGGGTCTTTAAGGGATGTTGTTTATTTCCTCTTTTTCAAGGATGCAAAGCGGTGGTTTGCTAAGGGTTTCGTGAAGAAGGATTTTCACCCAAGTCATAATTTTCCCCAACAGATATTTTGGGGGAAAATATTTTTTTTATGTTCCTTCCTAGGCTTTCAAGGTGTGCTTAATGAGGGGAACAATGTCTGTATATTTAGCTTAAGCATCTTTTAAAAAATGCAACTTGCCTTAAATCACCCTTTCTTTCCCAAAAGCCAATTTTTTCTCCCAAGGTTTTTCATTTTGTCAGAAGATGTTCCCCATTTTTTTTAAATTTTTTCCCGAATATTTGGCTTTAACCTTGTTAAAGATGTTCAAATATGTCTCCCCAATTTAACATCTTTTTTGCATTTCCAAAATTTAATCAGCAAGTAATTGCAGAATTCGGGTTTTCTCCTAAAGGGGAAAAAGGAAAAGGAGCATTTCCTCTTTTCAGTTCATGCCCCGGGATAACGCTTTGCCTATTGATAAAAAACCGGATTTTGGGTGTGGAGGAAAAAGCCCCTTCGTGGGGGAAACCCCATTTTCACAAAGCATGGAAAATATCTTGCCCTTTTTGGTCTGTTTTTAAGAAATTTTACCTTTTTACAGCATCATCAAGAACAAATTTTAAATTCATGCCCGAGTGTTTTAGCAACAAAAAAGCTTCACGGTGCAAAAAACCCAAGGGGTAGTTAATCAAATCTGGGTTTCCTTCTTGCCAAAGGGACAAAAAAACCCTTTTCCCATCCCACCATGGATGGAAAACCCATCTGTGAAAATTCCCAAACACATAATTCCAGGGACAAGTCCTTTTCTTTCAAGTTTTTGTACTGTAAAAAAAATTATCTCCGCCTGTGGTTTCCCCAGTTTTTTGGCAGCATAAAAAAGGCAGTTATTTTGTTATAAAGCAACATAACAGTTTAAAAACACAGTAACTGGGGTTTTTTTCCTCCAATGTCTTTTTATTCATCCGCTTGAAAGCATAATTTTTCCTTTTTGGGTTCACACACAATTTTTTCAATTTTCAGACGACATGTCCTTGATTCGTCTACCAATTTTGTGTCTGAGGGGGGGAATTTTTTCCTTCCTTTTTAGCCTATCCCCCAAAAAAATTTTTCACCCCAGACAGCAAGCTGGAAGGAAAATATGACTTGCAATTGAATGGGGGTTTTATTTTTTGGGTGTATGCTCGCCCCAAATAGTTTTCTTTTTTGCCTTTTTGCCACCCCCTTTACCTTTTTTTTCAAACCAAAGCCTTTGTTTTTTTGTTATCTTTTAAGATTTTTTTAAAGTAAACTATAGGGTTCTGAGAGAGGGACTATGTTTTTTTTGTAAATTTTCCTTCATTTTTTAGGATCATAGATTCATTTGATAGCTCAATGCCGCAAAAAAACACATTTTGGGTTGGACCATTTTCATCATCACAAACAAGTGAACCCCCAAATCAAAAAAACTGTCGTTTTACAGGGGAAAGACTTACTGGGGTTTTTTTTTTCTGGCACCCTGTGGGCGTTTTGCCCAAAGCTTAGACCTGGATGGCAAAAATCTCTTTAAATTTTCCCCTTCCTTTTCCCGCTTTGGACCGCACGGGTACGGTCCCCTTTCAAAATGTCACTTCACTTTTCCCGCACGGATTGTACACTATGCTAATTTTTAAAATGTCACTTTTAATTTTTCACTTTCCACACTAGGGGGCTGGGGAGGGGGACTCACTTTTTAAAAGTTTTTACTGGTTTCTTGCCTTCGGTGCCTTTGAACATTTACGTTTGATTCATGACAACGCGGAAATTCACCGCTAATTTTCCTTCAGACCCCTTTCGCCTTTTTTTAAAGAAGGGGACTTATCCATTTTTTAAAGTTTGGAAACCCCATTAAAAAAACCCCAACCCGGGGATTTCTTTCTGAGGCTCCCGGGGATACTGACCCGGGGGGGCTGCCTACCCCAAAGCTCTGCCTACGTGTGTTTCCAAATTATAAATGTTTTTACGATGGGGGTTTTACGAAAAACCCCGGAAAAAAGTCAAACTTGCATAAAAACCTACGATAACCCTATGCATCAGTTTCTATTCATCTCCTTTTTCCTTTTAATTTCGCTAAAAACAATTCACAAAGAACGCGTTTATAAAAAATGTAAAATTGGTAATCAAAACACCAGCAGGCGCGGGTCGGGGTGGTACAGTCGTGTACCGTTTCTTCCCTTTTTAAAACTATTGTGATGGAAAGCGGGAGGGTTTTTTTTAAGCATTTAAAACTTTTTTATTAATTCTCTATTTCTTTTCTTTTTTCCATCTACCCCCAAAAATTTATAATATTTTTTAAAAGGCCTTCATTACCCGCCTAGTTTCAAAATTAAAAATCATTTATTTTTCGATTTTTCCCTTTTTCAATATAAAAAAAAAAAACTGCGACCTCAAAGTGTTTAAAAAACCCCTATCTATGAAAAAAAGGACCCCTTTACTCACACCTAAAAAAACGGAGTATTTAAAGTTTGGGGGCAAATTTTAGGCTTAAAATTTACTAAAACTTTTTGCTGAGGGAAAAAGCACCTAAAAGAAAAATTGGGCCTTTTTGGGGGCCCAAAAAATTTACAACACGGCCCGGGAAAGCGCTGGATTGGTTGTGAAGTAGTAACGGGAGACCAGATCTCGCTGATCAGCGGGTCGGCTTTTTTTGGCCCAGCAAACCGCAATTAAGTTTATTTTTCTAACCTAACTAACCTTACTAAAGGGATTTTCCCCCTACTACCGCAAGATGACCATAATCCTCCTTCAAGGATGTAGTAGGATTTTACTGTTTTTTGTGAAATGTAAGTTGTGGGTTTAAGGAAAAAATGGATAGAAAAAGGAAAAAAACGAAAGTGGCCCCCCTGGGCACCAGACAAGTTTTAAATTTTGGGGTCGGCATTCCAAGGGGGCTTAAATGAACCGCAATGACATGTACAGCTGACAGAAAAGGGGGCGAAAATCCCCTAGAGGAACAGGTTTGAAAGAAGGGTTAGGGGAAAGGTTGTAGTGGTGAGTAGAGGAAGAAGGGTGTGTTTTTATTTTGGGGAAAAAAAAGCCCCCACATTTCCACTGTTCCTCTATGAGTTCGTCTATCTGTTTAGCTTTTCATTGGGGGTTGGGAGGGTTTATTTAAACTCCCTTTAAGGAATGCCCATCCCAAAAGTCATTCCCCTTGTCAGGTTTTAAAGGGCATTTTCTTGCTATCCAACCTTTTTTTTTTTTTTTTTCCTTTTTTTAAAATACAATTACATATTCCCAAAAAACAGTGAATACCCCACTACATCACTTTAAGGGGGGATTAATGGTCATCTTGCGGTCGTAGGGGTAATGCAAGTTGGGGTATTAGTAGGGAAATAATAATAGTAGCGGCCGCTTGACAGCTGTTTTGCCTGTTTTCCAAGCTAGGACGTAAAAACCCGGCGCCCGGTTTTAAAAGGGTATAATTTTCCCGTACTTAAAATTGGCCTTTTATCATCAAAAAAAACGTTCCCCCATGAAAAAAACAACATCACTGCCCCAAATATATGAGGCTTTAAGATGTCAAATCAATCCTTACCCCAAGTAGAGGTAAAGGGGGCCCTTTCGCGGCGCACCTAGGGGATTCCCACGGCGCACAAGTGCCCGCGGCGCATAGTTTTGAAATAGGGTTAATTTTGGCCGAAGCCACACCCCGGGGAGGCAGGTAAAACCCCCCGGCAAACCCCCGGTACCCATTCACTGTGGGTGGACGGGGGCTGGGTTTTTTTAAAGAAACAGCCCAACTGTTTCCGCTCCCCCCGGGGGATCAAACCCCGGGACTTCTGGGTTTGTAAACCGAGGTGAAACCCCTTACCCACGGATTGCTCTATTAACCCCCTGGCGGTCCGGGGACACAACAAATTACAAATTTAAAACCCCTAATTAACCTAATGGTAAAATTTTTTTTCTTTCCTGCCCTTAGGTCCGCTAGAGGTTTGGGGGGTTTAAAAAGGTTTATAATGGGGGTTGGGTTTAGTATTTTTTTGGGGGGGTCATTTAGGACTTTAGGGGGGGAAAGGGGGGATTTTAAAGGGGGGGTAACTCTCCCACTTTAAAATTTACGTTTTAGAGGATCTAAAGGGATTTATAAAGGTCGGGAGTGAAAAAAACACTAATAAGGGGGGGAAGGTATTCGTCTTTCGTTTCATGCCTTTTCGCCACACCATGGGTCATTTCGCCCACATATGGATCATTTCCCCACATATGGAGCTAGGAATAGGAGGTATTTAATTTTTTTTTAGTGTTAGAAAACCCCCCCCAAACCCCCCGTAGGAGGTTGGGTTTTGATTTTTTTAGGTTATTTTAGGGTAGAGTAGTTTTGGGGTATTTTTAGGTTAGTTTTGGGTTAGGTTGGTTTGGGTTAGTTTTGGTTAGGTTAATGGGTTAGTTTTGGTTAGGTTAGGTTAGTTTGGTTGATTTGTTAGGTTAGGTTTCGGTGGGTCAAGCCCCCTCTAGGGTAGGAAATTTTTTGGTTAGGTTAGGTTTTTTTTGGGTTGGGAATTTTCTCGATAAAAGGCAATTACCCTAGATCTAGGGAATTTTCCCCCCCCTCCCAAAACCCTTTTTAATTACGGTTTCCGACGCAAAAATTTGTTTCCCCCACCCAAAAAACCCCGCTTTTCCCCAAGGTCCCCAAATTTGTTTGGGGGAAGTGGGAGAAAATAGGCAAACACTAGATTTTTTACCGTCATTTGGGGCCCAAGGTTACTGGTGGTTCATTCCATTTCTGCCAGAGGAAGATATTAGTTTCATGACCCGTGACATGGGGTCGTGTGGGAATTGACTTTAGAGTGGGGCGAATTGACTCTTACATGTGGGCGAATTTATTTACATGTGGGCGAAAAATGTCTTGTGGGCGAATTGAAGGTGGGCGAAAGACCGGTAACCCGGGGGGAAAAGATTATTTTTACCGTTTTAGTCAGCGCGAATAATTATATATGAATTTAATGATTAATAGGCCCCTTACACCCAAAAATTTGAAAATTTCGGTAGTGGGGTTTCAAAGATTTCGAGGCCAAATTAGTTTTTCTTTTTACACGATGATGTAGTAAAAATCCTAGGACTTTTTTAAAACCCCCTACCCAAAAAAATACCCACCAATTTTAGGGTTTGGGTATTTTAATGGAACATTATCCAAGGAACTGACAATCCGGAAATGTGCCGATAGGAAATTTTCGCCGCCGGGTTTCCATTTTTTTCGTCGCGAGTGTTCCTATTATCCGTGTTTCTAATTCAGGGGTTAAATACCACCCAAAAGCCTGAACAGAAGGTTGGGTTTTGGGGTTGGGCCGTGACTATATTCTAGGTTTGGTTATTTTGAGCGGGGGTGATTCCCCCCCTCAGAACCCCAAATAATACTGACTTTACATATTTCTAGAGGGTTTTGGTTTAAAAGAAAACCCGCATTTAGTGATTTTTAGTGCTTAAAAACCCCCCAAATTTTATGGTCGTGAACTTTCCAGAAAAACATCTCACTACCCCCGCTTCATCATTTAAACCCTTCATTTAAACTTTCGCTTTACTCCATACCCTTTAGAGTTGGGGTAGAGGTACCTACTCTTTTCAGAATCCTTGCCCACCAAACAAAAATTCCTTTGTCCCCACGTAAAATACTTTTAGGTAAAAAGCAGTTTCAACCCAAAACTCCCTATTGACCAATACTCTACCATTAAAATGTACCTACTCTTCTCAGACATCTTGCCCCCCCAACACACTTCCCTTTTTCCTCTACATACCTTTTAGGAAATTGCATTTAACCAATACTCCCTATAACCTATTGACCAATCTCTACCATTAAAGTGTATACCTACGTACCTTTTCCCGACATTCTTTCCCACTAAACACCATTTCCTTTATCCTCTAACCGTTTAGGTATATATGCAGTTTCAACCAATACTCCCTTTTGACCAAAAACTTTTGACAAAAGGGGGGGGGGGTGCTAGCCCCCAAAACCCCCCTGCTAGTTACTAATCTAAGGGCTTTATTTCGTAACAAACCCCACTGGGGGGGGGGGTTTCGCCCCCCATCCCCATATGTTATTTTTTCATTTTCCCACAGCTTTTTTGGGGTTAGAAATACTCCCTTTTAATAAGAAAGAAAAGTTCAGAAAACTTAAAACCCCCGATTTGGGTTTTGTTGTATTGTATTGGTTAAACTGCATTATACCTTTTTGTATTTTACTTTTCCACCTACAGTAGTACATGCATTCCCGCACTAGTACACCCCGGGGTCGAATGTCTCTTATCTTTGCCTCTCCGTACATTAAAGAGAGGAGGATGCAGTCAGTTGTACCAAGGGGTTTTGTACCCCCGTAGAGACACCTAAAAGTTTGTTTGTAGTTATATAAAAATAGTCGTTTCTAATTCGCTCAAGTTTAACTTGATGATGAGTTCGAAACGACACACCCGGGTTTTACAAAAAAAATCAAAAACAGTGTACGAAACCACTAAAAAAACCTGGGTACGAAACAATTGTGTACGAAACTCCCTTATGCTAGTCCCTTTCCCCCCTAAACACACATACAAGGTTCCTATTTTTTTCCCCGTTCCCAGCCTCTTTTTATTTAAAAATTTTTTTTCCTATCCATTCTTAAATAAAACTACCGAAATATAAGGGGAATCCCACCTGCATTTGAAGTCCCCAAAGGGCGCCCAAATATTGAATTTGGCATCATTTATGTTTTTTTAGGGTGCCCGGGAAAGGGTTACACAAATTTTATTCATGCTGTATAAATCTACTCTGTTTCAGCTTTTGTTTTATGTTTTTGTTCGAAAGGGGTATAACGGGTTGCGGCTTTTTTGCTTCTCACTTTTTTTCTTCGCGCAAATGAAAACATTTAAACGTACCCTTTTGGGGGCGGCGGGAAACACAGATTTGGGCCAGATCTTTAAAACCCTTAAATAAAATTTTTTTTTCCTTTGGGCCCAAGGGGAATTTTTTTAATTTTCCAAAGCATTTTCCGCAGTAATATATATAGGCCTTGTTTTACTTTCCCTCAAATTTTCCCCCCTAAATTCCCCCGAGTGGCGATTTAAAACTTTTGGGGTTTAAAATACTAGCTGGCACTTTACTGTAGTGGGTATGGTGGGGTTCGCCACTGGGGTTTTTTTTAATTTTTGAAATTTTGTTCATTTATAGCCCTAAATGACCCAGTGAAGACACAAAATGACACAGACTTTCCAGAAAAACCCTTCAATTTTCCGGGAAATCAGGGGGGGGTACAAATGTAAGTATTAACGCCACCAAAACGTCTGAAAATAACAAAAAAACGTAAAACCCGGGCGATTTAAAACTGTTATCTCCCCGGAAAGGGGGCGGCCAGAGCCAAAAATTTAGCTTGACCCCCCCAAACCTTTTGAAAAAGGGAAATTTTAGGTATCTTTGGATTCGTTGGGATGTCTACTTTGTGAAAAACGAGTTTTACGTCGGGAATTCCCAATTCAAAAGGTTGCCTTTCACCCATTTCACCCTTTAAACCCATAAAAAATTTTGAAAATTTTTGAATATTTTAAAAAAATTGTTTTTTGGGCACTTACAAAGATTAAAAAACTTGGAACATCACTTTAAATTCCTTTCTCCCAAAGAAACACTCTCACAAATTTGGGGTTAAAAACCCATTTTAAAATGGTTTTTTTGGCCCCCAAAATTTCCCCCAAAATTGGGGTTTTACCCTTTTTTTTGGCCATTTTTGACCCCGTATTTTTGTTTTAAAGTTATACAAAAAAACCCTTACGAAAAACTTTTTACACCTTTTTAAACTTTACCCTTTTTCAAATTTTGTGTATTTTTTTTTTCCCTTTGGGCAGGTTAAAAAAGAAAGGAACCCCCGAAAAGAACCCATTTCAAAAAGGAAGAAACAAATCCTTTGCGAATGCTGCTTTTTTGGCGAGACTTAAATTACCCAAAAACCAAAGCTGATAACCCGGTTGTCCAGAATCTTGGAGTCAAAGGGATTGAAATCCTTCTAAAAGCTGCCAAAACTTCGAAAAGAGGTGTCTTAATCGGCTGTTTCCATTAAAAACCCATCCTAAAAGGAATACTTTTTATAAAATTCCCCAAAAGGGGCGAGAAAATTTTATACGAACCAAGAGGAAAAACCCAGTTACCCCAAAAAGAAAACACGGGGTACATGGGGCTGACGCTGACGTGGCCCCAAAAAAACAGGTGTGGGCCTACGGTTGGACTGCCCTCGCCCCCCCGGGCGATATAAACACGTCGCAATTTGACATTCGATTAGGCTGTTTCATTTTGGGGAAAATTTCCATAGTTTAAAGGAGAAACTGCCCGAACGCCCTAAACGGGGGAGGGGGCCCCACAGGGCAAAGAGTGTTGATGCACCCCTTTCGAGAAACGACATGAGATTCAAATGCAAATGCTGTCAAACACGGCCCTTTTTTTGCAATGGATGCAAAATATCATCGCTCTTGCTATTCGTTTTAAAACATCTCGCTTAACCAAAAATTAAAGCTGCTAGTGCTAGGGCTAAAAATTGATAAATCTGACAATGCGTGGCCTTAAAAAGTTTTGTAAGGAGATTGAAGAAAACTGCCCTTTTCCCAAAAACCATCTCATCACAACCTTGTCGGGCCCCTGAATGAACTTGGTCGCTATATCAGCAGGGTAAACTCAAAAACCAACGAGTCTTGTACACAGAGATTGGAGAAATTACAAAAAAGCTTTTTCGGAGACGGGATTTCATTCATCTTTCCCGCCGGGGAAAATTTTTGATCTTGTATGCTCAGGGGGATATCCCCGTTGCCGGGGCCCTTTGAAAACGTTTGTGGGGCTACAAGTGCTGTAATAAATTTTTGGGGTGAATGTGAACTCGAATCCCCCTGTGATTTTAAATTCAAAGAGGACGTTTGTTGTCTTGCATAAGGCAGCGGGTATCATCAGGAAATGTATGGGTTGACTTTAAACATTTAAAAACTGATCGTTATGATTCAAAGGGGGAAATATGGAGAAAAAAAAAAGTGCAAGGCTTTTTTTCCGGGAACCCTTTTGGGTATTTTTTTCGTTGCATGGTTACTTCAAAAAAAGATTTTGACAGCGCTAAAAAGCTATGAATCTGAGACTCACAGGGGAAACATTTGAAATGAGAGTTCTTGCAATAGGTCACAACATGTTTTTCTCTAGTTTGAAAAATCCATACCCCAATAACATTTGGGTTTTTGGGGTTGTAACCCTGCACCCGACCAAGAAACCCCGAGAATAAAGGGGATGACCTGCCCTCCCCTTGGACACAGCATCCTTATTTTTAAAAGTGCGTAGATTCCTCACTCCCTTTGCTTTGGCCACTGTCCCCCAAGTCTGACGTTCATATACCACGTAAAATTTTCTGTTTGATCCTGAAAAATTTTTTAAAGGGCCCAAATGTTGAGGGGCCGAAATTTGAAAATTTTCAATAAAAATTTAACATAAAATAGCCCGGAAAAACCCACACATTCAATGGCGGGTGGTTTTTTGTATAAAAGGTCTCCAAAGGCCAAAAAACACCTTGCTTCCAAGATCAATTTAAAAAACCCAAATTTCCCACAGAGCTGTGAAAAGGGGAAAAAATCAACGCTAAAACAAACCCCATACTAAACCAAACCATGTGTGAAAGGGGAAATTCAAAGAACTGGAAAAAGTCTCTATTTGGATGGGGTACTAAAAGATTTTGTTTTTGGGAAATGGCCCCCGTGCAAGTCCCCCTAAAAACCCACGTATTCTGGCTTGGGGTGGATTCAATTCTCTAGTTAGCGAGAGAGAAATTCCACTGCCCTTCAATATGGTATCATCCCCCCATTCATTAAGCCCACCCTCGGGACTTCTCAACGACCCTACACGACTTTGCTAAAATTTGGGTTGAAATTGAAAATGCAGGGGGGAAAAGAACATTTTCCCGGGTTCATGCGGGACCGGCAAAAATATAGCAAAGGCTAAACAGATTCTCTGGACTGAGCCAGACCCCCTTGGCTGGCGAGTGGGATGGGGCTTGAGGGGATGCTCTCACTATGGTTTTTTCATACCCAGTATGGGTAACTTTTTAAAGTGAGGGGTTGGTCTCCACAACATCTGACAGTACCTGAAATATGCTCATTGCCCCCGTGGTTTGATTTTTGCGGGGGAAAGGGAAAATGCCAAGTTTTAAGAGGAATCGGGCGGGGTAACAAAGCACTGTTTCACTTGTTTCTATCAGCTGCCGAAAACTTTGCAATGAAAAACCCAAGTTCCCGGGGGTTTGGGATGAAAAACCACCCACTTAAATTGCAGATCTAAGAAATCCTTCAAAAAGCAAACCCCGGAAGCCTCACTGCTGGTGTCTGGAGATTGAAAAAGGGGCTTGTCATCCTCTCTTCTCGTTTTCAATGAAAAGTTCAAAGACCGGAATGAACATCAGCAACAAATTCCCTTAAATGGGTTACATTCTGGGGTGCTGGGGGACACCCTCCCTTTAAATTACTTCGGGCAAAACCGTGGAAACTGATTTTGAAAAGCACCTTACCGCCGTCCTTTAAAAACCCTACCGGGACTTTTTCCGGCAGCCCCAGCAACTATTCAAAGATACACCCCAGTCCTATGGGTTTCGGAAATGCGTCCTTTTAGGTGTCAGTCCAAGAATGTTTTTAGCAATGGGCGGAAGGGGGTTTTCCCTTGTTTAAAAAGCTTGAAAGGCCCTTTCCAAATGCGGTTTTCCCACGGCTCTCGAACAGAGTTTTCAATCGCGAGGCTAAAGCCAAAGGGGGTTTTCCCTCGGTTACACACTGAGGAAAGGAAACCTTAAGTTCGATGGCTTTCTGACCCCCACATAACCGGGGAAAACGCAGAACGTTCAAAAAAATGTGTAAAACCCCACCAAGTTTTAAGGGAAAACACTTTAAGAACTTGTCATGCTCGAATGACCAAAAGGCCGAATGATGTTTTAAAGGGCACAAAGGGAAAAACATCAAAGAACAATGCCAAAAAAATCCATTTGACCTGGAAAATGTGGCAACCTCCCTATTTAAAATAACTTTGTGGTCAGGTTTGGCAAACGAAAAAGGGCGAAGAGTCATGAAGGGGGTGCCACAAAAGGGTCGGGAAAAGTTCAAACAGTTCCCGAAAAAAGGCTTGGGGGCGAAAAAAAAGGAATTTCTGGGATCCAAAACCCCAAAACAGTATCCAAAAAAGTTTTCTGCTTTTGAGAATGTCTTTCCCGTGATAAGAAAGGGGAAAATAAAGATCGAAAAACGGAGGTACTCTTCAGAAAAAATGCTTTTCAGTGTCAAAGAAACCCTGAAAGTGGATATGCGCCAAAGGCCTCTCCTACGAATTGGGAGCTGTTCCCCGCCTTCCCAAAAGTCCACACATGGGTTTGATGAGGAAAAACCCCAAAAAGCCGTCTTGCCGAAAAGCTTGGGGGCAAATCGGGTGAAATTTTTGTCCTTCCCAGTCAAATTCCCCCACGTCATCCCCAGTCTGCTGGCCCACCTCATTGGTGGATGGGGAAAAGTGTCCCGGGCCCCGCCGAGAATCATTTTTAAGACTTTTAATGACTTGGAAAAGGGGGGTTCGGACCCAATTTTGCGTCTTTTGAAGAACAGTGCCAAAGGATCCCCTTTCCCTTGACGGGTTTTGACGTTGGTCTTTGACCGGGAGACGGGGAAAGTCCAATTAAGTTTGCTGAACGCAAAAGAGGGAATGAAAAGGATTCCATATTCCAAATACCCGGGGTTTCAAGGGGAAAAAGGGACGTCCCCAACTCCCGGAAATTTCCCCAAAACCCCTACCACAAGGCTATTTTTTGCTTCATACCTCTGTCAGTAAAATCTTGCGACAATGGACAAGATCTCCTGCCTGCAAAATAAATTCCCGGGATACTGGGAGGGGGATTTGAAATGGGGGAATGGTCAAAGTTTTGAATGAAGTGGGTGTGTCCGTCCCTTTAGGGGGTTTTTCAGCACACAAGAGGAAGGGGGGACCCCCCGTCTGGGATTGCATTTCAATCATGTTAAACGAGAGACCTCCAAGGATAATCCTTCGGGGTACGACACGGATTCCTGTTTTTGTTGGTGTAAATTAATGGGGCAGGGGGGCACGGCCGAAAGAAGTTTTATATTATCTGGGCACTTTGGAAATTCGGGCTCAAAGGAAAGATTCTACCTGTTCACCATATCAATACCAAACTCGGGAAAGCGCATGCAAGTCATTACCGCCTTTCTGCTCTGTCAGGATGTGACCCACAAGTGCTCTATTTCCAGACCCCTTTGGAAAGGGGAACGGCCCTATTTTACCCCTTTACCAAAAATTAAGATCCTTACAGGGCCTGGGAAACCCTTCCCCGGATGGTGCCTACTTTCCTAATACCGCAAGGCGATTTGTCCCTTTTCAAAGCCCCCTGGTAAAAAAAAATTAAAAAATCTCAGTTTACTGAATTAGCTTCGTTTTTGTCTCGCCAAACCCCAACTTAAGCCCCCCCCTTACTGCCCCCCAAAAGATGTGCCTTCGAACAACTGTATTGCGGCCCAATAAACCCGTAGCAGTGTGGGGTCAAGTCACACGGGGGGAAAACCCGAGACATGAACCCCGTTGGCCAGGTTGGCATTTTGAATGCAAAGGTGAACTGCTTTCCCAAAAATGTACAAAAATGAATTTGGCACCAGCCGGGTTTAGAGACCTAACTCATTTGTACTGGGACCGACAAAGGCTGTCGGGGGGGGGGGGACAAAAATTTCCAAATGGTTTTTTGCTGGGCCCTTTAAGGCCCTGACATTTTTTTTTCTGGGGTTTTGGGGAAGGGGCGAATCGGCCAAGATAAATTGGGGGTGGCAAAATTGGAAAGATACGGAAATGATGGGTAATACTGTAAATAATCTTTTTAAGTTTCCAAAATAACATTTTTTAAGATATTCCCCCAAAATTCCCCAAATTTTTTTTGTTAAATGGGTTAAATGGGCCCTGTTTTTAAATTTGAAACTGACCGGGAAAACACATTTTTTTATAAAATAACATCCTAATATTTTAAAAGATCTTTGTAAGTGCCCCAAAAAACAAATTTTTAAAATATTTAAAAAAATTTTCAATTTTTTTTTGGGGTTAAAGGTTAAAACCCTGTTTTAATTAGAATCCCGACCCGAAAAAAATCCTTATTCATAAAAGGGAGACTCCAACGAATCCAAAAATACCTTTATTTGCCTTGTTCTAAATGTGGAGGGGTAACCCCCTTAAATTAAAGGGCCCCTTTTTTGGCCCGACCGCCCACTACCCTTTTCTTTCCCACCCTTTTGTTTTGTTTTCCCAAACTCACGTTTTTCATTGCACCCCTTTACACCCCCCCCCCTACCCGTCCCGATCAACCATAAGCAAATCAACAGAAAAACAACTAATAACATAACTTTATTGGCTTGTATATTTTAAAAAAACCTTTAAACCCTGCACCCTACGAAAAAGTGTGCGAGGGCTCTTCAGTAACCCCTTTCACTATGGTGGGAAAAACCCAACCAATAGGCGGGTGGATGTTCGCAAAGACGTTTGAAAAAACCTTAAAAAGCGTTACGAACGTTTCCCAAATCTCTTTAAATGGGAAAGGAAAGGGATCTTAAGACGCTTACGAACGTTTTGAAACAAACCGGCCCCCGGTAGGAAGATGCTCGTAGCCGGGAAAAGCCTTTTTGACAACACGCCGGGACCCCTTTTTCCCGGCCTTCCATGAGCTCCGCTGAAATTACCCATAATCAAGTCTATTCTACCCTAAATTCAATATTTTTTCCCTAAAATAAACGGAAACCGCTGTAACTTTGTTATCAATATATATTTTATATATATATAAAAAATATAAAATTTTTATATATAATTTTATCTATAATTATTTTATATATAATTATAAAATATATATATTAAAAATATATATAAATAATTTTATTTAAAATATATATATATATGGGTTTTAAATATATTATATATATTTTATATATAAAAATAATATATTTTATTTATATATATATATATATATTATAAAAAATTTTTTATGTATATATAAAAATATATATAAAATATATTTTTATAATATTTTTAAAAATAATATATATATATATAAAATTTTAATTTTATTAATTTTAATATATTTTATATATATAAAATATATATAAATTTTATATATGTTATACTTTTTATATTATATAAAGTTTTAATATATAAAGTTTTATATGTGTATATATATAGAAATTTTATATATATTTTAAAATATATATTATATATTTTAAATTTTATATATGATATAAATATATATTTTAATATCCCTCAAAGTTCAGGTTTGTTAGAAGAAAGCTTTCAATTTCCTTTTTATGATATAAATTGCATGTATTAGGTCACTTAATGTTTTATTTTCAAGGAAGAATCAGAGAAGTTTTATTTAAATTTGTTGGGTAAAAATTATCACTCGCTGCATTTGAAAAGGGTATTGAGAAGGGGGTAGATATGACTATAACAGTCCTGCATAATTTTTCCTATTCAGCGCAATATTCCGTACTTTGTGAAGTGAGGTTGATTAGAAAGTTCTTCAAATATAGTGCAGTCTCCATTTTTCATCCACAAGAATTAAATAAGCATGCTTTGCTGATTTTGACAGTTCATCAAATAGATTCCTCTCGATGGTGAATTCAGAGGGGAAGCAGAATGAGGATTTACGCAGGCCACTTATTTCATCGTGAATTTCATCATTTAAGAATATCTTTTTCTGAATTTGGGATCAGCTTATATCAAAAAGACTGACTTGACTTATAAAACTAGGGAAAGTTCTTCGATCTTTAATTAGTTACTGTTTTCCCGATTGAAATTAGATCACTTAATGTTGCTGATGCCCTCACTCCTATATATTATTCTCAATGGGGATTAAGTCACTTGAAACAATGGTTGAGCAGGACTAAGGAATGAAATGTCAGCTTTCTAACAATATTCAAAATCCTTATAAAGTCAGAACAAAAACCTTTTATAAAGAGTTTGAATATCTCCATTTCTTAGTATAAAAAAATGGAGCCTCAGACTGGAGGAGGTTTAGTAACTGTTAAACATCCATTTGTAGTCTAGAAATTCGGGGTAGGTTCGAGTAGATTTGTTTTTCAAGCAATAACAATCATGCCATATACATATTGTTGGGGTCATTGAATGCTAATTCCGTAAATTACAACTACAATGGATCCCACTGTTCTAACATGCCTGTAGAGACAACCATCTGGCTTGGCCTGGAGCCAGGATTTTATGATGTCCAATCTCAACGAATTATTGAAGCTCTTGAAATGCATGTTGCCTCTTGAAGCTATTACTAAAGTGTGCAAAAGTTACGGCATAAAACTTCAACATATTTAAGAGGTTTGAGGCATTTGAAGCACAGAGATGAATAATGTAGCCTGAACATTTAATAATCATGACAAGAGGCAAAAAATCTTTTAATAATGTAGCTACTGAATGGTTGGCTTCCATCATCACATTGGCAGTGTCAGAACAAAACCCCAACAATATTATCAACAGGAATGTCTTTTGAGTGAACATTCTTTCATGGCACAACATTCTTATAGCTGAACTATCATTAACCTCTATCAAATCTACAAGAGTTTTCAATCTTCCCTTTCTCCAAACAGAAAAGGCCTTTCACGTAAAATTTCAAATAGTCCAGTACCAAAATGCTTTCCAAACACTTGTCTAAATATGCTTGAGGCTCTTTGCTTCTCTAATATTACCTCTTTAAAGACATCACATCAGGAACATTGTTTAAAGGATCCTAGTAAGGGTTCACATGATGAAATGGCAACCCATATATGCTCTCATAGAAAAGAACACCCGAAGTTCAAAAAATTGCGTGCATATTTTTTTTGGGTCATTTGCAATAGAAAAATTTGCAATGACTTTGTCTTTGAAATTTGCAGACTAAGCTGTTTTGTGTCTAAGATCGTGATTGCTTATATAGAAATTTCTGTTTTTCCCCATTTTTATGTCCAAGTTAAAAATTTCACAGAAAGCATAATCTTTTCTACTGGTTGATCTAACTGACTTGATAATTAACTGATAACCACCCAGAAAACTGAGGTTCACACTTACAGCTTTCACGCCAATTTTTAATGTATATAATAATTAGTTTTAGCACATTTGAGTTTTCTTCTAAAAGACGTTTTTTTGGGTCATCTGAACTTTTGAGGATGTAAGACCGTGTAGGTGTTCCTGAGTCACCCAAAATCATCAGAACTATAGTTTCATCATCCATTCTGAATGAAACAACAGCGATAGTAGAAGTAGTAAAAAAAATATAGAAGGGCCATAACCCCCCCCCCCTCCCGAAATGTCCTACTTGTTAGAAATCAGAATACACTAAGTCAGTTTAAAAAAAAAGATATTACAGGTTCTAGCGATGTGACAGCGTCACCTGCCGGTGTAAACCTATTACCTTGCTTTGGTAGCACTTATGCTTCACGTAATGCCTTGGACAAGCCTCTAATACTACCTTGCTTTGGTGGCACATATGCTTCACGTAATGCCTTGGACAAGCATTTAAGAGGAGGCTCGCCCTCTGATTAGGTCGAAATATATGAAAAAAAATCGAAATTGAGATTTTAGCGGATTTCAAGCGTACATGATGTAGCAATACATAGGAACGCGAATTAAATCGCCCGCGAACTTACTACGCCGCCCACGTGGCTTTTAAAGGGAGAAGGGGCGTAACCGTTTAAAGGCGCGCGCGAGTATTTGGGGCCCTGTGCTTCTGTATTAAAGCTCGTTTTCCTTGTTTTCTTCCGTGTTTCGGAGTTGTATGTGTGAGTGAAATTCTAGAGACATCTGGCAGCAATAGCCTGCGACTTCTGCCCTGCTCCCACCCTAAAAGATACCAAGGGAGTTTTGCGTGCTGCTCCGCTGGCTGTCAACGTCTGGCCTGTCAATAGCTATCAACGCTATTATTTCTTGCTGTTACAACAACCTCTGAAGGTTGTACCAACCTCTGAAGATCACCATGACGCTTACAAGAAAGCTGAAGCTCAAGAAAATATGGGAAATACGAAGGTGAAGTGAAGGATGGGTGGAAGGGGGGACGGAAGGATGGGGGGCGTAGGTAGTAAATATTTTGAATTTTATGTAGATTTGTTGTGTATAGTATCAATATAAGCTATAGAGCTTTGTTTTGAAAATAATGCCCCAAACATGAAATAAAAATAGATACGTTTCATTGTACTGAAACTTTAAACGCCTGCTGTATCTCAAAAAGAAAAATTTTACATTAAAAAAATTGTCAAAAATAAAAAAATGATTGAAACTGCTTGTAAACGTTCAAGTTAATACTTATTGGTTGTGCCTTCATCGTGTCATTTTGTTTTTTTTCCCATAAAGCGAAAAACTTTAGTGTTAGGGAATTTTATTTATGAAAAAAATGGCGATCGGCGTGGCTTCACGTGAGGTGCTTTTTTTGGGCCCCGATAACTCATTACGTATTTGGGAATAAAAAAAAAAAAACTAAATTACACGCTCTTTGTAAGGTATTTGAGTATTTCCATGTAGAAGCAGGTGTGTCTACGACAAAAAAAAAAAAAAACAGAAAATTGTGACGTCATGAAAAACCTTATGACGTCATACCGTCAGACGTACCACATTCTCCTGCTCACCTAAAGTTGACATTTATAATTTGGTTTATACCTCAAAAATTTCAAGTGAAAAATCTTTTGCTTTTTTTTTTATAATTTTTGTGTGTCAGGGTGAGCCTCCCCTTAACACTACCACAACTATTGTTTCAGTAGCAGAAATAAGAAATAAGGCCTGAAAAAGGAATCAGCTGATGGCGGAAAAATGTAACATGCAGCGGCTAGCGAGAAATCTGGCGGGTAATATAAAAAAAAAAAAAAAAAAAAAAAAAAATATATTTATATTATATATATATATATATAATATATATATATATATATATATATATATATATATATATAATATTATATAGGGCTACTAGGTGATGAAAAAAAATTCTGGCCCCACACACCCTCAATCAATCAATCATTGGGGGCATACGCCGGGGGGCGCGTCGCCTCGCCCACCCTACGACGCCACTCCCGGGGGTCACTACGCGCGAGTTCCCATGCAGGCTCCTTTCCCATACCAAGCAGCTCTCGACAAGAAACATCAACTTGCCCCAGCCACGAGCCTTGTGGGCGCCCCTTGGCCTCCTCCACGCCAGACTGTCTCTTTACAGAACAACCCGATGGGAAGGATCGGTTTTTAGGGTAGCGTGCCACATGCCCATATAGCCGAAGTTGGCGCTAAAGGACTATGCAGGTAATAGGCCTCGATTCAGTCTCACGGGGCAAATCGCTGATTTGACACGTAATCATCCCAGCGATACCCCATGATTCTGCGAAGACACTTATTACCAAAGGCATTGATTCGTCTCTTCAAGTCACTATTTAGTGTCCATGTCTCACAACCATAGAGTAAGACAGGGATCACAAGCGACTTGAAGATCTGGATCTTTGTCCTCCTGCACAGGTACCGACAACGCCAAATACTCCCGCTGAGCGAGTCCATAACACCGTGGGCTATGCCAATCCGCCGTAAGACTTCTTGACGTGACCCGCCGTCATTATGGACTGCGCTACCAAGGTATGTAAAACTTTCCAAGATCTCAATGTCCTCGCCACACGCATGAACAGACTGTACTGCTTCATCTAATAAGTCTCCAAATACCTGGACCTTGGTCTTGAGCCAGGAGACCTCAAGTCCCAAAGGCTTTGCCTCCTCGTGCAGCGCCTCGAGAGCCATCACCAGGACCTCCAGCGACTCAGCAAAGATTACTGCATCATCGGCAAAAACAAGATCAGTGATCTTGGTGTTGCCGACGGATGCTCCACAATCACTTTGATCTACAACCTTGTCCAATACCCAGTCCATACAAGCATTGAAAAGTGATGGGGCAAGGACGCACCCTTGCCTCACTCCTGTATTCACAGGAAAGAAGCTGGATACACCTGCCCCACACTTCACAGCACTCTCAGTCCCAGAATACAGACCAGTTATCAAACCAATAGTCCTTGCAGGAATCCCTCGAAGTCGCAGAAGATCCCAGAGTGACTCACGATGCACTGAGTCAAACGCCTTCTTGAGATCAACATAGGCTGCAAGCATCCCCCTGTCGAAACTCACGTCGGCGTTCCACCAGGACACGAAGCGCTAGCTTCGCCTTTTCTCCACCAGGACACCACACACCCTCGTTAACCGTTAATCCGTTATCCAAAAAATTAACTTCGATAACCGTTAATCAGTTAATTCTTTAAAAATGTAACGGAAGTTATCGATAAACCGTTAACGTTAATTTTTATTCTAGAAAAAAAAAAAATCAGTAGGTGCTCTAAAACCACCTAAAAACACCTTTGAAAAGTGCCAAAACTATAAAATCAGCCTTTATGGGGTTTTTTAAGGGCTTTAGAACCCAAAAACTATAGTTTTTTTTTGCTTTAGAGTAAAAAAAAAGGCAGATTTTATAGTTTTAACTTTAAAAAAACCTAAAAAAGGCTGATTTCATAGTTTTGGCCCTGTTTTAGGTTTTTAAAGGATATTTAACAGATACTTAACAGATAATAGATAATAACAGATAATAATAGATTTTACTTAACAGATAATAGATAATAACAGATACTCACGTTGTAACCGTAATAGCTCTCCAGAGTGAAGTGAGTCCTCTTTCTACTGGCACTTCCTTTTATATATAGCGCTGCGTTGCGTGCTATGGTGCAATATCTTATTTGTTCATAAAAGAAAATTTATATGATCTATTAATAGAAAATAATTGCTTAAATATCGAATACATAAAATATAATTTTGAACTCACAATTCGAAGTTTAATTTAACGATTAACGATTAACGGATTAACGGTTTGGTGCCCACCTTTGGTAATTACCTAGAGGGACGTGAGCCAAGAGAGAAAAAGGAAGAACTGTCAAGTATTTAACTTGAAGCTCGGCCTTCGTTTTAACATGAAGTTCGCTTGCGAGGGTGAGCAAAGAAAGTCGCTACAGAAAAGAAAGCAAGGGTGAAAAACTCTGCGGTATTGCATTGCCAGGTTTCATTAATTCAGCAGACTTTTATGCAATAGTATTTCTTGTTATTATTATTATTACTGTTATTATTGTTATTTTTATCATTATTATTACAACGCGTACCCTTCTGGTGTGCGGCGGTCTTTAAACGTGATCTAACTAAATCTGTTGGATATATGCAAGGTGTTAATGAATAATTATGTGCACAATAAAAGTGGTTAAAACAAGCATTTTTTCAGTATTTCTTTCCAGTTCAAAAATATATTTAAATATCTTGGTTAAAGAAGCGGGTGGGGGGGGGGGGGCATGGAGGCAAGGACCACGTGTACGCTACAAGGGGGCCTGTTAGCAGTACTACCTGCAGTAGTAGTATGGTTGTCATACATAGCCATTGGAGGGGTGGTGCCAGTGTACTGTTTGTGAAATATATAACTTGCCTTTTCACCACAAACCACACAGTTCCACATGGATGGATGCCTTTTTTCTTATAGTAGTGGTACTGTACTTATTCACTCTTTTATTTTTATTAATGAAATTGTATTGTATGCTCAGGGGTTCGATGATCAAATAGGGATTCCCTGAAGGGGTCGATGAGCCGCAAAGTTTGGGAACCAGTCTAATCCCATGGCCATCTCTACCGTTCCCCATGTACTCCACCACGCACTCTGTGTCAACAAAGATAAGGATAGAACTGAGGGACGCGAAGCACCACCACAATCGCCACCTTCATCACCAACGATATGCCTGATTCAGCACGACATAGAACATCTGGCATTACATCATACGTCACACACACACACACACACATACACACACTCACTTTCTCTCTCTCTCTCTCTCTGGGGGTAATATACTTTTCATACAGTAACACTATACTAGAGTACCTTAATAATAGAGTAGTGACAACTCGATTTGTGGACGCCATCTAGCGCCAGGGCCTCTTCGTTCACTCTAGACTCGGGGAAGTTCTCAAGGCATGACCCCGCAGTATATCATGTTATACATGTATAAAGGATATATACTGTTATCTTCGGAAATGCTTGTTCTATAAGATTATCACATAAAACATAGTGAAACACATTAAATAAAGGTCATTATGAGACTGAAGAAATATGATGAACTTAAAGTAATCGTCCAGACCCATTTTTTCTTTGCATAATTATGCTGAATGTTCATTCAAAATACCTAATCCACAAACAATTATTCATTTCCACGCCTTATTTCCCTAAAAACATGACTTTTGTAAAAAGCGCGTGAAAAACAACAGCCCCATTCCAGCCGTGGCGGGAAACTTGCTGGCGACGTCACACGAGTGAGCCTCCCAGCCCGGCCCTATACAAATACACGGAGACTCGGAGAAAAATGTAGTAGGTTACTTGGGGAATTTTGGGTGTTTCTGATTTTTTTTTTTTGCGATGTGGCATATACTTGCATCCTTCATGGATACAGCAAGAAAGCTGTGCCTTTGCAGAGAGCTTAGCACCCATTTCTGACCTATTTGACCATGATAATGTCTGTTCAGCGCCTGGCAGTGGCGGGTGAGAGGAGCTCGGCTAGACAATGTGCTTCACACCGCGCTCCTCTCACCTGCCACTGTCAGGCGCTGCACAGACATTATCATGGTCAAATAGGTCGGAAATGGGTGCTAAGCTCTCTGCAAAGGCACAGCTTTCTTGCTGTACCCATGAAGGATGCAAGTATATGCCATATCGCAAAAAACAATATCAGAAACACCCAAA